>JABFPK010002361.1:0-10271 GCA_022817445.1 Habroteleia sp. ZL-2020
CCAATTTAGAGTAATTTTGTTTCACCTTGAAAGGCATACTTTAACTCAAAATAAAACAATGTTTGACTTTCGTATATGCAAATATATACATTTTATTAGAAATAAATTGCTCCAACAAAATTTTCCCTTTTTTCGGCTAATTTTTATTTCTATAAGATTAATTTTTAAACTTTACAGTTAAAAATCCTGTAGAAAAGGTATTATAAAACCCATTTAGCCAAAATTTATTAAGCCCAATTTGGGGGAAAAAGTCATACAACATTTTTCTCAGTGTATGAAAGGAAACGAACTTATGTAAATGGTATTGGATTGTCATTTTCTATATATAAGAATATAAAAATTTACACATAAAAATAAAATACTTAAAATATATAAAGCACATTTTTCGAAATAATGTTTTTAAACATTAAAAGGAAAGATAAATGATCCGCTTGTATACATTTTTTCATTAACTAAAGAAATCATTAATTTTTGACACTTTTGAGAATTATATCGTTGATCAAATAATTTGAACTATTTTCTTCCCAATTTTTTGAGTTTTGTGAGAAGTCGTATACATTCTGAAATATACTACGTTCCGGATGATTAATCATCACTATTAACAGGTATCCATGGTATAGGAATCTGCTGTTCTGTGTAAATGTAAGCATTTTGCGGCAGTAACCTAGTCTTAAACGAAGCGAGGACTGGAATATAAAATTGACGAGATATTACACTTCGGTGGCAATTACACTAGCAGAAGCTCTTGGAAGCGATGTACGCCAAATTAGGACCGTATAAATACTTGACTTAAGTTGAATAACCAATGTTCGCAAGGGAAAAAGATGCCGTCTTTTTGATTAAATTTGATATGTGTTCATTGCATCATGAAATGCTTTTACTATTATAAGTAACGCAGTTAAAACACATAAAATCATGTAAAACATTCTGAATATACAAATTGTTAAAAACCGATTCTTAACCTTATGAGATATAAAATTTCAATTATATTCTTTTATAAAGAAATATATAATAAAGTCGTAGAGTGATTTTGTTAAATATTTTAAAATTAATTAGAGTTCTTAATATTTAATATATATACCATTATAATATTTTACAGTAAAAACATATTTTTAAACAATTTTTGTTTTTTTTTTGTATTTTATTTAAAAGTTGAATTTTTTATTTCTAAACAAATTCAAAATTTTCTTTTTATTTTTAAAATAAAATAGAAAAATTATTTCTTAGTTCATCATTAAATTAATTTGCGTAGCATCGAAATTTAATTACAAATATGTTATACATTTGCAAAAGTAGAACTCGGAAAATATTAATTTCTTTACAAATATGTTTCTTTAATATCTACTTTTGAATTATCCGAGTTTAAAATTCAATAAATTTGAATTAGTATATTTAATAACTCTATTGGTTTATATATTTCGACAATTATTTTTATCTTATGATATGGAAACTAAACGCAAGCTGCCCAATTAGTCAATTGACGAACTAGAAATAAAGAAATGCAATGAGATATATTATCACGAATACTTAATAGACTGCCGTTAAATTGCGAACATAAAATATCAGTGCTCTATTTTGTTCTCACCTTCACATTTCAAGTCGTATACATGAACTGCGCCATTGCTGTAGTTTAAATGAACTATAAATATAATACATTTAACCGTAAAATTTTAACTATGCTTTTACCGTTACATTTACTACTGACATTTTTCATGGCACGGATGCCAGGCTTCGTCCTCTTTTTTCTTCTTTACCTCTTTTTTATTCTTTTTTCATAGCCCGCATTCGCAGTCAACGAAAGGCGTCACCGTGAGCTCGGCTTGGGTATAATCAGCGTTATTGTTCATCAAAATATTGCCCGCGAGTCATCGTCTTCGAGAAATGTAGATTGCTTACCGAGAATCTTTACGCCGATATTGTTTGTTTCAAAGGATGCACTTTATTGTTGACGGGAAATTATCAAAACGTTCTTCCGCTATTTCACTTTTCGAACTCATCATATTATTGTAATTTTTTGTATTATTTAATTGTATTGCATAAATATATTTGACTGGCATACGTATATGATAATATTATAATACTTTGTTTCCACTAATTTCCTACTTTTCGACTTTTTAATTTGTTAGAAAGTTTATACACAATATTACAGAAGAGAGATAAATAGTTTTTTAAATTATATATTTATATATATATATATATATATATATATATATATATATATATATATATATACCATACTCTATTTCTTCCCGAAGTTTCCTTCTTTTTTCTTTTTTCTATATATATATATATATATATATATCTTTTTACGCATATTTTTTTTACGCATGCAACAAAAGTTGAAATTTCGAATATAATGTTTGTACTTCAAACTCAAGGAAGTCCAAAAATCATTTACCTAACGTTAATAAAACATTCTTGATATAAATATTATTTCTATTTTTTTAAATGCTCAGTTTCGCTTTGATCGTTAACGGATAATAGAAAAATACACTAATGATATATTACCCTCTTAAATATGTCTTTATAAGGCGAATAGAAAACTTCAACATTAAACAGGCTGTCATCTAACTATATTGATAAAACTAAAATATATTTACTATAAAATAGAATTACACGTAAAGAATAGACGACGAATATTTCTATTTATAGTAAACAGAAATTAGTTTCAAAACAATGTAGCAAGATTATAAATATATTTTTCACTATAGGCATGCATCTGGATGGCTCTATATGTGACAAAGATGGATATTTCACTTTTTTCTTCAAATCCACTATACTTTGTGAGATTAAAAGACGAATGCTATTTGTTTTAATATTTTGTAATAATATTCTTTAAATTATTTAACGTTATGCATATATAAAATAATTTTGTATTATTATAAATATTTTTGAATAGTTTAACAGTTTAAACATTTCTTGGAATATTTCTATAAATATTTTTTGATTTTTTGAAATATACGAATAATATTTAAATAAGAAATCTTTTAATACTCTGAAAATAATTTAGAAAAACATACAAGCATAGGGTTTCCTTTTATATTTCGAAAATGGATGATTCTATGGCTTTCATTTGATGACCGATGTCCCTATCACTATCAAAAAAATCGACTTTTTGTCAGTATACTTACTCGTTAGACATTAGTAGTATTAGCATATATTCAATATTGCATGAATATTTGATCACCAAAAAATTGTATATGCATTCGGTAGTATGGGGTTTCAAAATCTACATAAAGAGTATAATTATTTTTTAAAATAAATTTGCTGGCATATTAAAAAATAAGACTGTCTTGTCGGCAGACTTATTCCTTAAAAACAGAATTTTCTTTCTATGTTGATCTGTATCTCGATTGCTCTATTGTAACAATTAAAGTATTTCACCGTTCATAATACGCTTATGTTTTTTAATGTCGCTGTTTGTGACAATCAAACAAAAATGAAATTTAACTTTTACCGGAGATGTGCATGATAAATAATTTTATCTATTCAAAAGAAATTAACGTACATTTTTGTAATTTATGGAAATTTTATATATATATATATTTAATTTCTTTAATCTGTTAGAAATCATTAGTGCATCTGTAATATTGGTAACGAATAGGATATAAATAAACACTACGTTAAAATGCATCAAATTTGATGAATGTCGAAAATAGGTTATTTATGTAATTTTTAGTTTACTACTTTAAATTTTAACATATTTGGTCAGAGATATTTTTATATACGGATATAAAACTTTTAAAAATAGTTTAGTTTTTATGAAATTACATTATTTATCAAGATACCGATAATAAAAATACATTTAACTTTTTGTAATATGTAATCAAAATTATTATTATCTACAAAGGGAGCAACAAAAACCAAATTGAGTGAAAATGTATTTGATTGCTCAGGATATATTAGCTTCGTTCTTGTGCTCGACCACGGTGCAAATCAAGTTTCTGGAGTGTATTAATAAAATTCGTAAAATATTTTTCTACGAATGAATAATATTGAGGTCATGAATTTATTGTTAGAATTGCTTTAGAAGCTAATATAATTCAAAATAAATGATATCAGAAAAAAATATCCTACATAAAATTATTTAATATACAGTAACTTTATGATAAAACTTGCTTTATGTAGAAATATGAAATGAATATATTTAATAATTTATTTATTGCTATTAAAAATAAATATAATATATTAACTTTAATTGTATTACATCAAAATTTTCATTAACAAAATAATAAATTGTACAAGTAGTACTCTTTAAAAGTTTTAATTACTTGATTTATTAATTCAATATCATTATAATAATAGTTATTGACGAGAAATCTACCAATTTGTATATTTGTAGAAAAGTAAATTACGAAATTAATGGTTACAGTGAATCGAGTATGTGTTTCGTCAGCCGAATCTATCTTTCAATATACTTCTTATATATGTTATATACATGTAACTGATTTATGTTTTTATTCCAATCATGACGATATTACACATGTAAAAATTATATATTATTAGAGTTTTTCTAATATTATTTTATTGATGTATGTTTATATAGATTTTATAGTATTAAAAATTAATTTTAAAAATTTTAAAAGTATAAATCAATACAAATGAAATAAAATATTAAGCAAAATAACTTTCCAGATACAATTATTTACAGAGAATTTTATATTTATGTTATAAAAAAAGTTTATTAATGAATGCAATCATCTTGAATGCTCAAAAAAATCACAATGGGAAGAAGGTTTGCGGGCAATTAATATGAATCTATTAAACGCAGAAGTAGTATTTTGAACGTCGATAAAACGAAAATATAGCTTTTAACCTTTCAAAACGTTCTTAAAACGTGTTTAAAACAATTTGTTCCGTTAGAACAATTTATGAACAAAAAAATGCTCATTTGAAGCGATTAAAAGTCAGGAAATTTGGCACCATGTTCGACATGAAATTTCATGGTCATTTACGTTTTAATACTTCACTTCCTAAATAATTTCTCGTATTATATATATCGAGAACAAATAACTTATCTTTGAATAATGCAACTATTAATTTTGAATCGCACTTTTGCTGAAAAACCATATTCAAAGGATGTACATTATAGAGTAATTAAGCAACTTTGCATCTCTCAATACTCAAAAAAGAGGTCTAGTTAAATTCATCATATTTCAAAATTAATTTCCAACGAATTAAATGTTTAGTTGATTTGCTCAAAAAGTTTATAAACGTGTCACTTGAGTGACATAACGAATATTTTATTCATAATATAGTTGCAGCTATTAAAATTTGTATTGGCTGTACATATTTCCGTTTATTGATATGCATAAAGCCGGTGCAGAAACGAAATAGGCTATTTCAACCAAAGCTCTCAATAATTACAACTAAACCATTTGATTGATTCAAGTAGATTTTTTCCCGAATGTAAACACTCGAATTATTCTATGCAGGATCATCGTTCGAAGGAAGTTCGCGAGTACGTGTGTTGTTGAATATATTTCTCGCTGTTAATTAGTACGAAGAATGTATGGAGGGGTGGGGAAAAGCTGGGTATCACAGAGGAGGGGCAGAAAAGGGCAACGAATTATTATAAAACGTGACTGGTCGGATGTGCCATTATCTCGTGTGGCTTTTGCGAAGCGATATCCGCGATATCGAACATTGCGATTTTTCAGTCTCCGCGGGGGACCGGCTAAGCGAAGACGAAGTACGCAAGACAGAAGGCAAGAAAGTTCCACATTGCCGGCGGGATCAATTATTAGCGTAAAAAGGCAGTCAACTGAAGTGCCGATACCGTGAGCTTAAAATAAAAAGTCTAGTAATAACATCGACCGATTTTTATCACACATTCATTTGTATTGGCGGTGCTGGTGTCAAATGATCTGTCATAGCAATCTGATTTGTTTTCGATAGCGCGACTGACGCTGTTGCTGACGCCTTGATGATATTACATCCGTATTTTATTTTGCTTCTGCAATTTTATAAAAAAATAAATTGCAATAGTTTATTTTTGTCTGATGAATTAATATTTTTACATTGAAAAAATTTAAAATTAAATTAAAATCTGATTTGAAAAGTACGTAATGCTACTTAAAAATACGCAAAGTGAATTTTATCATTACAAATATAATTATAAATTGTTTTTGTTGTAAATTTTGTTAATCATTGTATAAAATATACATTTCAAGTAAATATAAATAATGTATAGATGAAATTAATTTCGTTAAACATTTATTAACGAATTCCGTTAAATATTTATATTAACGAATAATATTTTAAAAATTAACTTACCAAAAATTATTTAAATACTAATAATTCAGTAATATATTATAAAATATAATTCAATTTTTTTAGAGCCAAATTTAATCTCTGCTTATATGAAATAATTAGAATTTGAATATGTTAAATTGATAAAAGGATTATTCTCAATATAAAACCACTTCATATATATATATATATACCCTTCGTATATTACTTGAAATGGAATTATTATTTATTTTTTGTAACTTGTAAAATCATGCTAAAATAATCTTGAATTTTGAGCGAGAAACATAAAATTAAAGAATTTAAACAAGAGAATGTAATTCTTAGAAACGTTTATGGGTTAATGAATTCGTGATTCGCATCGTTTACCGCAATTCTGCCTGCAATTTATTGAATATAAAAGAATTAAACTAAGGTGTTATTGCAGTCCATAAAGTATATATCTCTTTTGGTATCATGCAAATTGAAAAATGAGGAAAATAGTTTGAATACAGGTTAGACGGAAGGCGAAAATAACTTAATCGTTCGTCTTTCACGTGAGGCATCGCTCCGCCGTGCCAATTTTATTCAGCTCTGTTACGTCAGACGCGATTACGCCACCGTGACTTTGAATGTCGAGGCAAAGTACTTTGACCCACGATGCCTATGGCCATAACGTTTCAGACCTAGAACAAGCTACCTTAAGTATCGACTTTGGAGTCGCACAAACTTCGTCCCAAAGTCACGAACTTGAAGCCAAGTCAGATAATTAATGCGTGCAACTAGGCAAGACGAATAATATCCCGTTAAACGCGCGGTGACAAAATTCGTGATTCATTGTCTCAGATCGAGCACTGTTAATCGATGTTATTCGTTCAATAACCTGCCTAAATTTGCGACTCTTTTTACGTGAAAATGTCGACAAAAAGTGGCGATCCGTTAAACCGCTCCGTAATACAGATTTCTCGAATGTTTTTTGCGAACTAGTGTACCGGTATATTAGTGTACCGAATTGTAATTCGACGAAAAATATAACTTAATATTTCTTACTTTTTCTTCGTCAGTTCACGTAAAGCTGTGCACTGCTAAGAAGTAAAATAAACGAAATCTTGTAAGGTTGTTTCAAATGGCCAAATTTATTTTTGTGTTGTGTAAATTATAAATACTTTAGAAACAATTTTTTTCCTATATCCAAGTAATCTTGTGATATATTTAGTTGTTATTTATTTATTATTAAAATTGAATAGCAAAATCTATTTGCTTCAAAAATATATTTGCTGTGATTAATATATTTATTAGCTATAATCGTTATTCATTAATATTGTAATTTTTAAAACATTGCAATCCTAGTAGAAATTACAATATTTATAATAAAATAGGTAGGGCGCGCGTCTAAAACGAGTCCAATTTCTACTAGGGAATTTATGTAGGAAGAATATAATAGAAAAAATAGAAAAATATTTATATTATTTTATAAAAATTTTTTTGTAAAATGTAAAAGGTTGAAGTAGATGAATATGAGTTGTTATAATTTCCATTAATAATCTAAATTTAACAATTGTCATCTAATAAGTAAAATTTATACGTATAGTCGATGACGAATAATTTATACTTAATGTGCACTCAGCGTAAGTTGACCACTTTCATTCACAAAACGCATAGTATATGTAATTTACTCGTCTCGTGCGTTCCAAGGTAATTCATGAGCGAGCGATAACGATGCCATGTATTCGATTATGTCATGCTAATCTATAGTTAAGAATTATAATCTAACCAAAAGCCCTATAATTATGACATCGGTATTTCCAGAGTTCTATGTGACAGGGATGGAACGGTGTTCGGATAACGTTTTATGAATAAGGCAAGATTTAATTTTCGCAGCGATCAGTCGCAAAGACGATTAGTTGTTATCTGATAAATGGACTTGTTTAATTATGTGTTGTTCAACGAAGTCGCGTGACCAACAAATGGATTTCTCAATTCAATATTAGTGTAATTTTCATTGAGTTGCGGATAGCACATCCTACAATTATGACACTAACAGCAAATTTTACGAAATGTTTTGGTGATATTTATCTAAGAGAAAGTTCTTCGCAGTTATGTAAAATTATGCTTTATAAAAATGATATACACAATTTTTCAAAAATGTGGCAATACGCATTCTGATATCAAATCTTATTACACATTCTTTCGTTCTGTAAATTTTAAATAAAACAGAAAAATGTCTAAAAAACTAACAAATTTCGCAACTACATTTCGCAGAGATGTATTCAGTTTGTTAATATAAAATGGATTTTTTCAATTCCTTTTTCGAAAAAATAACGGTTACGAGATATTGAAACGTAATCTAAAAATGAAAAAATATTGCAAAATTATATCAATATAAGAAAGCAATTTTTTATTTATAGTTTTATACATATATAGAAACAATGAATTGTTAATTTATTATTAATTCTGCTAATAAATATGATAGATCTAAGGAATTTTTATTTAGTCTTCCGTAATGTTCTTTAAAATTTGTACTCGTCGCGCTTGAACATCAATTCGCCCGGAAGATATACGGAAAGGTCAAATAGTGCAAGATTATTTCAGTGCAATAACAATAAAGACGCCGCGTTTTCCCATATTGTTATTCCGTGACGGAGGGTCACGCGTTGGCAATTGAAAGCGAGGCGCGCTTATATATGCCAAATATGGCAAACCGGTCCGAAAGACCGAGTTATCTCGGGGCGCGCGTACTTGCCAAGAGTCGCCTCGGGCCGGAAGCGGAAGGCACAGCGCTACCAGCCGATGACCAGTTTGCTGACTTTATATCTTGTTTTGCGTTTTATGTGCCGGGAGAGCGATAGCAGCACCTCAATGAGCTGTGCGTTCTTGATATATCCGTCATGAGGAAGAAGCGATGCAATTGCAAAATTGTCTGTGCATCTTCACCGCCAACGCTTCCGCAACAAGACAACTCCAGTCTGAAAAAAGAAATGCGATTAAAGTTCTTTACCATCAACACTTGCCGCGGTCAATCGTGTAAATTTATATATATCGCGTACGAGGTGGACTTCCTGTTTGGTTAAGCAATCGTAAAAGAGAATTGTTTAATGATTCAGAATGTTGAACATTGAGGAAAGAGGTGTACAAAAATAATACATTTACCATTAAAGCCCTATTGAGGCTTAAAACCATTACTAAACTATTATTTCAAATGCATAAAACTAAAATTGAAAACATGCATTTTAACATTTATGACATTTATTGTTCGTATTGTGTACCTTGTGTGTGAAAAATGTTTATACTAATTGCAAGGTGTTATTAGCTGTTTAATTATTGAAAACAATGAACAGTGTTTAAAATGTGTTTTCAGTCGAAATGAAAGGAAAAATGTGAACAAAGAAATTGCACTTCCAAAAATATCATAATTCTACGTTATCAATATTACAGTTGTGAACAACATAAGTTGTAGGAGCAAAAGAATTTCTATGGTTTGGTTTCTAAGCATGCTCGTTTCCAGTTGCAAACTCGAGTTTAAGGGAGGAATTTCATAACCCGCGGAGATGATTTTATTCCAAAGATTAAAGGGCAGTTCCGCGGCCGTACCTTTTACTGTTTTACAGAAACTGACCACTGCTTTTATATTGCTCGCATTTTATTTTTTTATATTGTTGGTATTTTTTAGAATACGAATGAAACTTGAAAAATTGGATAAACGAAATCTTTCAATCTCGTAAACCAAACTATACAATTGAGACAGTCATGATGGAAGGAATTTTACAGTTTTGTGGAAGGGAAATTTCATCTAACGTATAACATGATCTGCAACACGATAGAACGATGACCTCGGACAATGTGTCTGTTTCACATGTCAAAGTGATGAACAAAAGATAGCGTGTGATGGCATAGCCCTACATCCAACAATACGTTATTAACGGTGTTTTAATGGATTAATAAAAATTGCAGATCTCTTGAAAAGTCGAATTGATAAGCCAGCACGAATAACTGGATTTCTTCAAAGTATTAAAGAAGTTCATTTAAATTTAATAAATCAGTGG
>JABFPK010002362.1:0-10271 GCA_022817445.1 Habroteleia sp. ZL-2020
CACAATAAACTGCAATAAAAATAAAAACAATTTTGGCAATCAATAGTTTGAGCTTTGATATCAGTTAAAATCCAAAATGAGTCACAGGTCATTATCAACCACGATATATCAACTAATAAACGGCAAACATTAAAAATGATTATATAATGGAGAGTGGAGATCTACAGCTGAAGAGAAAGGTGCTGGAATTACACTTACGAGATTATACGGCTATTACCCGAAAGGCATCTAACTCATAATCAACTGCATTCATTTCTCATATTTTCTTTAGCTTTTTGTAGATCATATACAGTTATGAAAGTATAAACACGCGTTTCATACAATAAATAGTATTATAATATTTTGATATCTTACTTTTTTAAAACATTTTTAATAATAAAGATAGTTTTATATTACTTTCTAGTCATGCAGCTAGCATATTTATCTTTGATTAATTATTTTGTTAATAATTAATATTACGATTATTGCATATCAACATACAATCAAAAAAACGTAGATCCATTAATTATAATTAAATTCTTATGCAAAAACATAATATAAATAAAATAAAATGGATTTTGAATTATTTATTGACTCTCAAGTGAAACATTATTAAATCGCTTTAATTAAATTTAAGACATCTTTTAAAATAATTATAAATATTTATAATGATTTGAGAATTAAATTAGAATAATGTGGCAATTTAATTGTGATATTTGAAACACATAAATAATTTAATTTTCGTTAAACAGAAGTAAATTTTGAAGTAATAAAAAAGTACATGTAAAAGCAATTTCAATTGAATTGAATATTTAAATTAATTTTGAAGCGAATTAATATTCATTTGATTAAAGCAATAGATTTAATGTATGCGATACTCACATTTTCCAATGAAGTTATCAATTACTCCCATTGCAACGCGAAATTCAAGGAATTTCCGGAGATGAGTTACCTAAAAATTATTTTTATAAATATAAAAAATAAAAAGCAATGTTTCGTTTTGATAAATATTTGTATAAATAATTTTAATTATATGTAATTTAATTATATCAATGATGAATGTTTTAATGAAACATATTCACAACATGATTTACCAATTTATGAAAACTCGCAAGAAGTGTCAATTTCTCACGATTATTTCCTTGATAAAATGCGACTTCTTCCGAATTTGTAATCAAACGTGAATTGATATGCCGATATTCGCCTTCGAGTCGTTGCTCTTTGACAGTCATTTGAACTATAGGTCGACGTAAATGCGTTAAAAAACCTCCTGCTGCTACTAAGTATGACAGCATTATGAATGGGGTCTAAAAATAAAAAATGATTAATTTATGGTAGAAAATACGTCAAAGGCAAAATATTTCAAATTATTTTACAAAAATCTAAGCTAATTGAATATATAAATAATGTATTTTAAGATAATAACACTTTGGTATCAATCACAATGACGTTACATCCTAATCTCATATAAATTAATCAATGTTTTCAAATCTTAACTAATTTTGTAAACTGAAAAACTGAAGTTACAATAAATTGAAATTGAAAATTAATATAAATATGTAAATATCTCTTTTATTTATATATTCTTATAATAATTATAATTTTAATATAATAATAAAAATAACGAACCTGACCACCAAGTGTTGAAGTCAGTCTATAAACATAAATAGAAATATCTAATATAGGTTTTGCAATATTACTGTACAAATCTGTACAACTTTCACAAAATTTGTCAACATCAGTTGTCAACAACTGATCCGGATTAGCGATTCGGGTATCCAAATTGCTCATTTTGTAATAAGTAAATCCTCTGAAATACATAAATTACTATTAATAATAATAATACATAAATTCCTAATTTAAATATTAAATAGTGAAAATGAATTGAAAAGAGCATTGTCATTTTTATATTCAAATTAAAGACTAGCAATGTCACCAGAAAGTAAACTGTGACCTCTTCCTCATGCAAATCTCTTAAATATATTTGTAATTCTTAAATTATTATTATATACACTATTTCAGTTCATTGTTAAACTACATTTATGAGTTGTATTTATGGTAAAAAAATTCTTACTTCAGGTACTGGTCCAACAAATAACGACTAATATTAGTTCGTAATCGTAATTTTACTTCTCCTATGCTATACTTTAATATATTATTCACAATAGATATCTGAAAACAAAAGTAATCTGCATTTGAACTGAAAAATTAATACTTCTTATTCGTGCAAAAAATTATGCGTTTTATTTTTAAGTTGCACTTTTCTTTGAAATTTTTTAAAATTCACGTTTTGCATAAAGTCAATAAAATATTGTATGTAATTTCAAAATGAATTGGCTGAATGGTGTTACACAATTATGTGTTTACTTACCACAGGCAAAGTAGCCATGAATCTGAGCAATCGCTTTTTGAAAAGCGCAGAATTCATGTTGACGATCGACCTAAAATTCATAAAAATTATTAGTAATTTAATAATTGCAAATTAATTTAATTGCAATGACTAAAAAATAATAAAAAAATTGAACTATTTGAAAATATTTAATATTTGTTGCACAAGCATGAGTACATCTTTAGGTGAATTGGCAAAATGAAATAAAGAAATGTTTTATTTGATATTTGGTTTATTTTTTCTAAAAAAGAAGAATTAATTTTATTTCAATATTTCAAATTTCTTCATCAATATTCAAAAAATATTTATATGAGAATGACATTTTTTTATTATACAATCAGCAGTAAAGTCCAAAGTGCATTAATGAATTTAAACAGCGATAAAAAATTTAAAACATGACCTTAAAAGATTAATCATTTGCAGTAAATAATGAATATCATTTCAATACAATTCCATTGATTTAGATGCACTTTAGATGCAATAAAGATTTGTTTATAATTTATAATTAGAATTCTATTAAAATTGCAATATTTTAATAAAGAAATTGCTTGAATTTGTTACACTTCTGCAAAAATCTGATAAATAGTAGATTATGAAAATTTATTGCAAATAAGATCTGATTTTCAAACAAAAATCGCTGCAGTACAGTTTACAAGGAATACAAAGTAGTAGGTTACCCTGTAAGTATAATTGATGGCAAATTACACTTAATTTTAATATATATACTATAGGTACTTTTCCTGATGAAGTCATCATCTTGAATAATTGATTGGGAATATTAATCTGGTAGCTGTACAACTTTGCATAAAATTTTACTTGTATTATGAACCTAATTATTGAATATTTATAATTTGGTTCTATGAACTTCAATAAGTTCGTTCCTCGAAACTGAAATTAATTTTTGTCTTAATTTTCAAGCAAAATTTTGTATCGCAAATGAGCCGAGTGTTAATTTGTTCTGGAAATGAATGTCGTACGATGCTGTACTGAGTAAACAACTCTTACGTCTCGATGAGTGTGCCAGTGTGAATGAGCCATAGGTCGCAGAGGGACCGGGCAACCAAGGACGCAGCGATCAGGAAAACGAAACCAGACTCGGCTGAGAATAAACCTGGTATTCCGATGGCAATTAGCTGGCGCAATTGCTTAATGAATTCCGAGTCCACTCGTGGTTTCGGGCCTTTAGGTTTTTCCTAAATTATTAAACAACTTTATGCGAACAGTTCCAATTTGTTATGTTAAACCATTAACTATATTAACACTGTAAAGTATTTCAGTGCAATATATCTTCATTTGGAAAAATGAATTATTTACAATCAAAATAAATGACATTATTGTTACTTGGAACAAAGAAATATTGTTATTATAAAAGAAATAAAGAAGTATAATTTGTTTGGAATTAGTAAAAGTGCAAGACATATATGTATAAGTAATTTAATCCTTTGAAACAGAAAATGATAAATGTTTTCTGTTAATATAAAAGATGGGGAAAATTTAATTATGTATAATATTGAGAGAAAATAAAATATAATGATTTATAAGCTTCAATAAATTGACTTTATAACAAAGCAATACCTAAAATATTTTGCAATAAAAAGAAATATGTAAAAACAAAAATAATAGTAACAACACTCATTCATACTCCAATATTTCTAAATTATCTCAAGCATTTTATATCAATATTAAAAGCAATATATAAATATCTAAGTTCTTGATTACTTCATACATTATAATCAGAAGTTTAAAACAATTTTAAATATCTTTCTTATGATACAAAATAAGCAATATTATAATATTTTGCACTTAATAATAATAGTAATAATTCATATAACTTGCCTTTTAATTTTTATGCCTTTTTTAATTTTTTCTATTTTAAACAAGTCAAATAACTTATTATAAAATTAAAATAGTTTGAGTATGGCATAACTTGACTTTTATCCAATGATAATTACACTTAATGATATGGAATATTTGCATAAGAAAATATTATTTTTTTATACAAATTAAGTGAAATCATTACAGTTAAATTACTTGACAGCACAAAAACAATTAATTAATATATCGTTCAGAATATTATTAATTCATTCATAGATTCAAATAATCACATTTTTTTGCAACTCAAAAAATTGATTATTAAAACTCACCTCCTTGATGACGTACTGTATATCATTGGTAGGCCAAAGGTTCCTGCAACAGTTTAATGTAACTGATTGTTAGAACAATGACGAATAATGTAATTAGAAAACATCGTTTTACGAAAATTGGCATTGCAATATTAGATTCGATTTATTAAGAAAGAAAAATTAATGACAAAAGTGTAAGCAAAATTGTGAATGGCAATATCAAAAAGTTTAGATTTGCGAAACGCGTACTTTGGCTTGACGCGATGCGTTTTCTTGACGCGTCTCCTGGCGAGAACCCACAACAGGGCAGTGACAGCTAGTGCGCCAGCGGTGTTTTGTTTGGTGATGAATTTGCTGAGCGCCGGCGCCATTGTTTTTCCTGGTTTTCTCTACTTGTTAGGGATTGAAGTCGCGCTTCCTCTCGACGACGCGTTGATGCCGCTGACGAATATCACTCGAAATCCGCGTGCCTACGCCGCCGATCAAACAGTACATACGCGTAGGTGGGAATAGTCCGCGCGTTCGTGCCTCGAATGGCTCGAATCGCAATACAACGTAACCAATGAGTTGATCAGCTGTAATTGATGGCGCTGTTACACCAACTGTCTGAAATTTCCATAAGACGCGTGTTGACGCTTTTTACAACGCCACCTATAGCAAATTTCATAGCGAGGAACTAACAAGCAACAACGTGACAACAAATTAAGATAATGTTGTTGTTGTTGTTGACTTTAATGGCTACAATCGGATTGCAAAATTAAAATAATATTGAAATTTAACAATGCATCAAAGATACAAACATAATAACACTGCAGGGTGCTCAAATTTCCACAGAATTAAGTTAATAGAATATTTAGTTTGGAGGGGAACACACCAAGTGGTGTTGTTACAAAAAAACGAAATCATAAATATGAGTATTACAACTCGAGTATTAAATCATTTTTTATGTTATTTAATTTAGATTCTAATTTTTATTTAATTCGATTTCTTTTAACTTATATATTTGGAATAAAATGGTATAATCAAAAAACTAAGCATCTCGTTTCTTTAGTATAATACAAATATCTACGATTAAATAAACCGCTGTTCTTAAATAGTTACAGGGGAACACGCCAGGCGGTGCTATTCGCGGTTAAAAATATTATCTCTGCGTCCACGCATTTTAGAGATAACACTAGTGTATCCAGTGATTACATTCAAGTTTCCATAAAGCTCCATTTGGTGTATCATTTGCAATTTCCTTGTCACTTATTGCATTAACTATATCATACATATATAAATATATATATATATATATATATATAGATATAGATCATAAGTATATGATGTATATGTCTAAACATAAACATCATTGAGCTTTTTGGATACATGACAGATTTTGTATCTATGTTCTAACCTTAAATTGTGAGTAGTAGATATTTTTTTTACTAAACACCATTAAATATAATTTTGTTTTATCTTTCCGTAAGTCACATATTTTTGTTATTTAACATATTTAATTGTATAAAATTGGTAAAATTGGTCAATTTAAGCGCAGCCATATTGTTTGACGTGTAGCCAAACAATGGGATTGGCTATACTTCGTAAAGGTTATGTTGTCATCGAATAAAAACGACGAACTTAACGCATCCTGAACATTATATCTTCTAGCGTTCAGCGCGTTATATGTGCTTCTAGCGATTACAGTTAACAACAATAGCATTTTGAATATTATTTTTTAGCCATTAAACTCAACAGCAATAACATTCTGAATATTATTTTCTATAGAATCCAGCTGTTTCCTACGTCAGTTGAAAATTTACAATGAGTGTAAAACGTAGCATATCACCACCTCACTCTCCAGAGGCATCATGCAGTATATCTAAAAAGCTGAAAACTGATGACAATGGATCTTCTGAAAATCATGAATGTCGCATTGTTAATCTGTCTGATGATGTTTTGTTATGCATCATGAAGAATATGAATGCAATAGACCTCTTTAACTTGGGATTGTGAGTACATTTCATATTATTCATTTATTTCTTTTGCTTGATAGGCTTAAAGTGATAGGCTTAATCAATTTCACTAGAATTGGTGTTATTTTAAATAATATTTAAATAAGAATGCATTAATGTTTATTATTATATTCGTGTGATTTTTCTATTTGGGAAATTATTGTTCATAACAAGTGTATTCATTTATTTCAGTCATTTTTTTGATTTTTTGTCTGAGGTTTTTTATGCGACCAAAAAACTCGGAACAAAAAGTCGTTATAACTATTGAAAAACTATTATAATAGTACAATATATATTTCTTCTATTTATAAAGAATCAAATATAAAACTCCGATTAGAAACATTAATTCATTATTGTGAAAGAAATAATTAAAGATACTGTAACTGTAAGAATTGACAGTTCACCTTAAGGTGATATATCAATTGATTTCGCTAGAATTGGTATTATTTTAAATAATTTTTAAATGATAATGCATTAATGTTTATTATTGTATTCACGCAATTTTCTCAATTTGGGAAATTATTGTTTATAAGAAGTGGATTGACTTATGTAAATAATTTTTGTGATTAATTATGCAGCGTTTTTGATGCAACAAAAAAACTTGAAAAAGAAACATTAATTCAATATTTCGAAAGAAATAATTAAAAATACTCTAATTTCCTGACATTAGAACTGCCGATTCACCTTAAGGAATTATTTTTTAAAATCATTACAAAGTTTCCAATTTTTATACTTTGAAGGAGAACAAATTGTAAATTATAAATTTATATGCGTCAAGTTCCAAATGTTTTTTTAATTAATAAATGATTTAAGAGTTTGATTTTTTAAGTTAACTATATATAATATAATGAAATATATTTAAAATATTAATTCTATATTTTACAAAGTATAAAATTTAAATGTATTTTATTATTTTGTATATTTAAATAAACAAAAACTGTTAATTAAAAAATTTGTTGAGAGAAAATCGTTTGGAACTTCATACACATTTAATTGGTACATTTTATTTAATTAAATTAAATATTTATTTAAATCATATATTTTTCATAATATCAGATAAAATTCTTTGTTATATTTCATTATATTACTTATAATTTTAACTTAAATAAATTGATCAGTAAGATAATTCGTTAACAAAGAAACGTTTGAAACTTGATATACCTATAAAATTAATATTGCAATGTATTAAATACGAGATTGAAATGAATATTTGTAATATACATAGTAATTTTGTAAAAAGATATAAAATATTTATATGCAAAAGTATTGAATAGATGCTTTTACTGTTTTGTTCCATAGATGTTGCCAAAAATTTAAAAGATTAACGCAAGATTGGACTTTGTGGAAAAAAGTGGATTTAATAGAACGCCCATTAACGGTACATGAATTGTTGAAATATTCACATATGTTTCAACCAATTACAAAGAGCATATCAATTACGGCAGGCGATTACAAAGATAACGTGGAACTAAGTGAAGTCATTCACCTGATTAGAAGAAGTTGCCCAAATCTTAAAGAACTTGTAATTGAAAACTATATACTTAATGTTTTAAAGGTTTGTATTATTTTTATAAATAAGTCTAATTTGTTATATAAATATTGCTCTCATTTAATGTATATTGTTTATTATTAAGTTCTTATCAAATTTATTTTATCAGGTACACATACAAAATTTCCCTTCAACTCTTGAAAAATTATCAATGAAAGGGACAACTTTGGAAATCGATTTGCCACCAATGACACATTTTTTTTTTTTTACAAAATTGGATTTGTATATGCCAAATCTCACGGTAAATTATAGTACTATTAAATTTTATTCAGAAAAAGTAGAATGTTTCATGATTTTGAAATATCCAATATTATATATGATATGAATCATACATTTTTGAGATATCTATTACTAATTATATATATAAATATATTATAGGTTTTCTTATAATTAAGTGAATAATTTGATTTCAGTGTTTGATATTGAGTAACTGTAACTGGGTTCAGTCTCAATCTTTATTACCTTTAAGTAAATTGCCAAAATTGAAAGAATTAAGATTAGATTCATGTCGTCAGTTTTGCGAATGCGTCGCTTACGCTAGTCTTGCTGCTAGATTTGGATTTAAATCACTGGAGGTATTTATAAAATTAATTTTTTAGAAAAATCAAAAATAATTTTACAATGTTATTAAATAATAATTTACTTTCTTCTTTTATTTATT
Organism: Habroteleia sp. ZL-2020; assembly: GCA_022817445.1. Taxonomy (NCBI): domain Eukaryota; kingdom Metazoa; phylum Arthropoda; class Insecta; order Hymenoptera; family Scelionidae; genus Habroteleia; species Habroteleia sp. ZL-2020. The sequence continues at coordinate 8,696 of JABFPK010002362.1, forward strand.
AGATACTTGACGTACGAAAAACTGCTTTGGGTGACAGCGACATTAGCAGTTTTAGTTTTACAGAAACTTTAACCCATCTTTATTTGGAAAATTATTTAGAAGAGGGAGAAAGTGGTCCTGATGATTTAGATGACGAACAACCAGCAAATGCAGAGCTTCCATTTCTAAGTGGTCAACGCGTTTATGAAGATGAAAATATTGTAGAAGTATGCACATTTTTATATTATGCATAATTGAAATTAATTTAATTATTTTAAATGTTTTGAATTGTGTGACGTTTATGTTTAAATCAATGATGTATGTATTTTCTCCAACCCACCCAGTTTTTTCAAGAAAACTCGTTTAAAATTTCATATTCAAATTCTCATTTCAGGTAAATAAAATTAGTCAAATTATATTTTATACATTAATTCTATTTTTATTAATATTTACGCGTTTTAATCAACAAACAATATTATAATTTATAACAAAATAATATCTATAATTATTTACGTTGTATTAATTTTTCTTGCTAAACAAAGGCAAAACGGTATTCCATAATAACTATTCAAAAAATCCAGGTGGATTAGAACCTTAATATAAATGTATAAATGAAATATATAAAAGTGTAACGTTATATTAATTTATTGAAATTATTTTAGATTATACCCAACGGAAGAATAGAAATTTCTTTGAATACATTTAGGCCAGGAACCATTACAGATAGAGGTATTCGTATGTTGAATAAAGATCGGAATGAAAATTTCCGACACAATGGCGAACCAATTTCAAGCAATCCTAACTTAAAAGTTCTAGTCATAAGGTAATTTTGAATAATTTAACTGAAATGAATAGTAATCTAATTCAATAATTGAAATTTTATTATTCAAACTGCTTTTTCAGAAATTATCCTCGAGTGACAAATTCAACTTTAATTCACCTTTTATTGCACGCGCCTCCTAGTTTCGAGTATCTCGATGTTACTGGGACATCGGTTACTGAAGATTGCGTTAATTTATTTAGAGTTCACCGTAGCAATGTAAAACTTATTACGTCATTCGATAAGGATTGTAATGAATAATCGAATGTCGAATTACGAGTATATACATTTAGAGATGACAGCATTTATAAGCGGAAATTACTCGATAAGAAACTTTAAAACAATTTTAGATGCACAGAATAAACTTTGTCCATATTATTTTTTTGTATTTTGAACTAAACTTTACTATATAAAAATGTAAGCTAGTAATAATCTTTTGCGCATCTAGAAACTGAAGATATTTCTATAAACTTTTAAATGAACAGTTAAAAGTTTATAAAGAATGTTTTAATCGTGATTGTAAATAACATCGAGCGTAAAAAGCAAGACTTGAAAGATAAATTACGAAGTGAACAGCAATGTTTTATGTATCAATTACATATTAGTGGGAGTATTTAGTTGCGATTATCAATTTGTTGGAAATGTTTTGTTAAAGTTTTGAATTTTTATTACGCGGCTTTAAGTGTTAATAAAAAAATTGATTTATTAAATTATTTTTTCGTCATTTTTTTATTATTTTTCGTCTTCAAATTCTCAGTATATAGTTCACTTTTATAG
>JABFPK010002363.1:0-10271 GCA_022817445.1 Habroteleia sp. ZL-2020
CAGATTTATTTTAAATTACAATAGTATATTTCAACATTTTATATTGTTCTGATTTATATAATTTCCGGATATAAATACTATATAAACTTTTATATAAAATTTTCTTTTATATTTTGAAATATATATAAATTTTTATACAATTTTTATATTTTTGAATTATATAATTTCCGGATATAAATAATATATAAACTTTTATATAAATTTTTTATAAAATTTTATTTTATATTGAAACATTTTATATATTTTTTATAAAATAAATATATATTTTATATTAATTTTATATTTTTGTCTATATTTTGATCCGTGAGGGAAATATCTTACTTGCTATACGAAACATAATATTCTATTAAAACAGGAAGGAATCTCTATTATTAATTTATGAAATGATAAATAAATTAATTAAATATTTATAAATAATATTTTATTATATTTATTATATTAATATAAATATTAATATAAGTATTAATATAAATATTAATATAAGTATTAATATAATAAATATAAAATAAATCATTCAAATCTTACTACTTCCTAAAAAGACTTTTACCATTTAATTAATTAATATCAGTTACAAAGATTTTCACATTAATCTTTAGAAACTGTCAATTATATTACTATTTTATTCATCGCAAAATTACGTAATTTTAAATAACATATATTTGAACGCCTCTAAAACCCCTTTGGACAAGAATAACACAACGAAATGCTTCCTCGAACAGTAAAAGCAAGAAATAACAACTTCGTCAAACAAACCACAATTCTCTACATATCCCATTGTATCCCACACAATTAACCCGCCAATTTTCCTTTCATCTCCAGCAGAAAGGTCTCGCTACCAAAACATCAATTTCGCTGCCGTTTCCTCGAGACACTTAATAACATTACATTACATTCTGCATTTCAAGACTTCAATCGTCAAACGAGTTTCTTTAAATCGTTTACAACTTCTCGTTTGCGTCCCACATCCGTAATCACAAACTCTTTTTTATTCAAACGAGCGCAGCATTGAGACGATGTTTTGATGTTGTCCGCCCACGCAATCGCAAAAGCTGTAACTTCTGCCGTAAAAATGCACACGTAACATTGTCGTTTCGTTGCAAACATCCAGCAAAAATTTTTCACGCGTGTGACGTGCTGAAAATCCAACGAGACGTTTCACGAGCGAGTTTTTGTGTGGCAATGTGTTTAAAGAGTAAACAAGAATTACACCCATATTCCATTACGCGATCATTAAAATGAATATTCAATATGCGATGTGATACGACGTCAAAAAGTTGTTCAAACAAATAAAGATACCGACGCGTACGGCAGTCGTTCGTTGAGTCACGGCTAATTAGCGCGATCGGTTTAATAATAGCTTATCGTCTGCAATTTGCGTCGAATTCCCCTCCCTTTTTTCAAAATTTTAATCGGCATCCGATTACAGTTCTTGCTTTTTGCGAACGAAAGCCTTCTGGGAAAATGATCGTCATTGGAACAGAATGCAAATTAAATGTTTATTTTATTTTTGTGCCAACGACGTCAAGTTTAAAGAACTTGAAAGGCGATCCAAAAAGTGCAACGTTAATTCATGGAGATCATGGGTTCTTGGCAGTGTGCATCGGATCCGCGATCCGCACCGATAAATTAATTGTAATGTAACATCCGCGATACTCGAACTAATCGAGCGCCGCGATTAATCGTCTTTAGTGCTCCAGCAATGCAGATAAAGCCACCTATTATCGGTTAATTTTAGCTCATTAATAAAATGCAGATAAAATGAATTACACCGGGAGTCGTCGCCATATAAACTGAATATTTAATCTCGTCGATTTATAACCATTGTTAAATGCTTATCGATAAATGTTTTGTACGGAATACCTCTTTGCACTTCATAGTATCTGGGTTGCAATTGTTTATAAGACAATTTATAATTGTTGTATAACTGATTCCTTTTACGTACCATTTAAAAAATCGTTCATCGACGCGGTACGTTCAATTGTTTTTTCTCGTTTGTTGAGGATTGTCCCGTTTGATGGAATTGTTTATTAACAATAAATACGACGACCGATGCAAAAATCGTGGTTAACTGACGAAGCTGGAGCGAGTCGAATGAATAAATGACCCCCCACGAATGGCAAATTGAGTGGGGCACCGCGTTTCCTATTTCTTCTTTAAAAAGCAACCTTACGCAACAGCCATTCTGCCCGACTCAGGAAGACCACTTTCCTTTTCTATTCGCACGCGACTGTTGAAATTTAATGACCTGCCTGAAGTTGCGTACGAACAATTCGTTAAGTTTTAAACGAGATAATGCGGCACTCGGCTTAGGAGGAGATTACTTCGAGGGGACTGAGAAAAATAAATTGGACATTTTTCCATGCATTTCGGCCATCGTGACTCTGAAGACAACTATTGTAAAAAGTAACATTATTTATGGCACAGGAAAATAAATAGCCAGAAGTATAGTGCAGATAACGAATGTGGCTCTTTTTCTGTCACTGTCTTCTGAGTCTAGATAACCAGAATTTATAAGAAAAATTCCAATTTACTTTTCTCGGTGTATAAAAGGTATGGATGTTTATTTGTTTTAATTAATTGAATGTAGTCGTGACTTTTTTCATGCAAATGTTTAAAACAATTGTTGAATGCCGTAAATTTGTTAGTAAAATAAATGATTACTAAATTATTTACGTAAGAATGGTATGAACAAATATTTATTCATTCTAAATGTAATAATAATGAAGATAATTTCGCAAAATTTTACAAAAAATTCACATTTCGTAATTATTGCAAATATTTGGAAAGACATATAAATTTTACACATGCGGTTTAATTGCACAATTGAACAAATTTATATTTTAATTATTGTTTCAGATTGTTATATGATATTTATATGAAGTAACAGAATTGAATTGGTTAGAATATTTTAAAATTTTCCATTTATATGCTTTAAAAACGAAATATATTTAGATCAAACATAGTTCTTTATAATTTTACATGTTTTCTAATTTTGTTTAAATAATTCAATTATTGAAACTAGGTTATATATACATAGTAAAAGTAACAAGGTTTTGGTTTAATTATTTCGAATTACGTATAATTATCTTATTAATAAAAAAGCCAATCGACCATTATAATTAAATTTAGCATTGAAATTAACAAGAAACAAATAAAATATGCTTTTGCGTCTATAAAGTGTGTCATGTAAATGTAATGTGATCTGTGTTATTATCAATATAAGTTCAGCATTTAATTATTACATTAAAAAATTGGATAAACGTAAGAAAATTAAATAAAAAGTACACAATTATATTTAATATCTACTATCAGACATGTAATTCTATTTTGTGTTTAAAATTTAAATTGCATATTGCATTATATAGTAAGTCTTTAGATAAACATTATCTCAATAAATTATGTCCTTTTTATAAAATATCATCAATAATTAATTAATGTAAAATGCAATATAGTACACTAAACTTTTTATACAAAAACTCATTGCATTTCGTTCTTTTTTTGGAGTTAACTTAAAAAGTAATTTTCATTATTACATCATACATGCATAATTCATATAAATTATATAATTGTTTATTATTATAATATTAAAATTTATTACTTAATACCGTAATTACTATTATTTTTCAAAGTACCGTATTATATAATACATACAAATTTTAGTTTGTTTGAACGACTCGTATAACAGTTAATGGCATTCGAAGTCGTAAATAATTTAGTAAATAATTATTTATCTTATTATTTACATATATTTAATAATTGTGAATTTCATTTCAAGAGACAGGAAAAAACTGAATGAATGAATTATAAATTAATTGCAACTGAAATATATTATTAAAAAAATTAAAATGCCAACATATTAGCAAACACTTATAATTGGCCATGAATATTAAAATTCAAGTTAGCTAATAATAAATTAGTTAATAAGTTACTCTAAGTTCAATTCATAAAAATTATCTGTATATTTTGATTTATTTATTACTGTTTTCAAGGCTTAGAGTTATTTATTTCGTCTGCAATTATTGCGAATAACTTTTTCAAATATATTTATTTTTAAGCAATTTAATTAATATCTTTAAATGATCAATAACCATATATTATATACCATATATAGTCAATTTCAAAAATTATGTCAAGACTGCTTATACTTTTGTATGACATTTTGTGTCTCTAAAATAAATCTTTGTTCTAAAAACATTTTATTTATAGTGACATAACTATGCTTGACAATCTACTTTTCCTTCATCCATTATTCCGTCAAAATCAATTTCAATTCAATTTTGATTACTGTATGAAAGACTGTCTACTCTGAATTGAATAAAAATAAATTAAATTTTACATTGCTGTTATAAATAACTACAATTCATGATGGAAATGTAAAGGAAAATGGCAGATTTTCTTTATATGTTATGTTCGAGGAAAAGAATCTTAATTGTGTACCCTTGCCGAGTTGTGCAACGACCTTAAGACGCTCGACGAAACTAACAACTTGTTCCAACGTTTCAGTGACAATGGAGAAAATACATTAATACTTTAGTCTTCCATTCTTTATGAGAAATTGACGTATATCTAAACTCGACTACAATAGAATAATCGCATTTAACACCCACGATGTCTGACACCAACAATACACATATTCCTGTGAAAATCATTCCAACCGTCATTTTAGCGAAAGTAATTATTATTCGCAATATTTTTCATGTACTTATCACTTAACTTATTCTAAATGAAATGTAATTTTATTATATATACTTCGTTTTAAAGAATGATTTCACTTTAATTTCTTCTGATTTTATATGTTCATAAACATTTTCTTGGAGAAAATTTACGATTGTAGTTAACCGAACTCAATTGAAAAATAATATGAATCTAGAAACAATAAAATTATATTTTATTAAATGCGTATTGTATTCTATCTAAGTACTTGTAAAGTAAATAACAATTTTCGAACGACATATTTATTATTTAAAATAGTTAAAGCAAACAATTTTTTTATATTCTTTTTTATTTCTTTACAATTTTGTTGTATATTATAATTTTGTAACATCTAAGTTAAAAAATATCAATCGGCTTTAGAAAAGTTTAAAATTGATTAACAATAATTTAATTGTTCTATTTCTTTCAAATTCCAAAATATAAAATACCAATTCGGTTTGCGTGTTCACTTTTAAAATAAGTATTTATTTAAAGTATTTTCTTCAAAAATCCATGATTTATACATTAGAAACATATTACATTATTCGTTAAAAAAGGAAGTGAAAATTATTTCAGCGTTCTGCATATTTACGGACACAGGAAGACTTCATTTAAATTATCCCGGAAATGTAAGTTGTTAACTTCGCTCGTTACACATTTCTGCTCTAGAATCTTTATAATTTGCGCACGCAAATATATATTTCATCTAAAAATGAGTGACAAATTTTAGTCTAGCATTGATGGCAAAAAATAAAATCACAAATAAAGATATTTCTATTAAATTCTTTCTTAATAACGATGCAGAAAAAACAAGCTACATATTAAACACATAAATATCGATTTCTGTCAATATAAATAAACGCAAAAAAGCTTTTACACAACTTAAAAAACGCGTTAGGGATTTCTGAATAAATATTCCGTCAGGCCTTTAAAGTTGGTTTTTTGTCATTATGAACCAATTCGTGTTGAAATTTAAAACACGTTCCGTATCGATTCGTTAGTGGTGCGCGTCGTTTGTTTTTACAAACTTGTAATGTGAAAAACGAAGTCAAAAAGAACGTCGCCAAATGCAAAAGAATGACAAATATTGCTCCGTAAGCAATACCGAGACGTAGGTGATCTCTGAATTCAGGGTCAAGCGGCGTAGGCGATCCTGTCGCGCTGTACCGTGTTCAGGAAATAAACAAAGACTTTTCAGTTGCACGCGAACATCAATCTAACCTTCGACAAATTAATTACATACCAAACAATTGATTTTGTTACCTATTTAATAATCAAAACTGAAATTAAGTCAAATTTTAGCATTATCACTCGCAGTTGTGCAACGAAAATTAGTTTTTTAGTCATTACCGATTTTGCGCGGAGGAAACTGTATGATAATATTTATGATTTGCATTTCCACAAAAATCAAAAAAATGAAATCACGCGATGATATCGCGTATATGAGACATTTTAAGAATTTTACAAACTCGATGGAACGAGATTTACATTTTGGGTGGAATTTCGTCGATTTTCATTAATCGACGCATTAATTAATATTAATGCGGACACCGTTTGATAAATTGCAATGACGAATTTTGATATCACGGATGACTTAGGAGTTCGCTGAGGAATATAATTGGTGCGTCACAATATTATGATTGGTTTGCGATTTGGTATTCGTTCATTAATCGGGACAAAAGGAAAACCAATTTACAAATAGTCGTGATGTGATTGGCTATACTATAATTATTACAAATTACTAATTCATAATAAAATCTACAAATCATAAAATGAAAATGATTCATTAATTTATTCTCATTCTATATAAATTTGTGTTTACAAATTTTATTTTCATATTCAAATTCAAAAATCCATCAAGTTTATAATTTCAAACAAAAAATTCGAATCGAATGCTCCAAACGACACTCTCAAATTATATTAAATTTACTGTCTTAAAAAAAGACGTAGGTGACTTAATTTAAGTCATCCGCTTCTTAGGTTGACATTGAACCTAATTTTTAAGGCGCGTCCCCCAAATAATTACTTTTTAAATTTTAACTTTTTTAAGAAATATTTCCTATATTTATTTATAGCATAAAGTGTCAGATATATCAATATATAATAAAAAAATTAAGAAAAAAATACATATTAAATAAAAATATTCTGCACAAAGAATTTACATGCCAATTTCTTTCCACTGTTATATAATTTACTGCAAGAACCCGCATAATAATTTATATTAATTCGTACACGCAGTCGCTTACTCTTTGCATTGTAATTCAATTGAACAATACTTTTATATAATTTCTATCTTATGTAAAGATAAATACAAATAATTAAAATATAAACGGTTTTTTCTTGTATTCAGAATAAGGAAAAACGTTAAATTGTAATTTCAAAAATATGTAAAATTATAGATTTGATTATAATTCCACAAAATGTATAACATATAAATGAAATTATACCGATTCGACATAAAAACAGTCCGTAAAAGATAATCCCATAACATTAATCTCTCGTAAATCTGATCGAGCAATCGCAATATTTCATCGCGAAATTTAATAGCTTTTTAACGCGCGCGTTATCTTGATACACGAGGGAACATAATTGCGAAAGGCGCGACATTGTACGGACAAGACAAGCGCGTTATCGCGCTCCACATTTTTATAACGAAAAATCCATCGTTGTGCCTAAAAGCCTTTTTCAGTCTCGTGTATCAGTTCGATTCAACTGCTTTGGGCTGATTTCGCAATAAGCAATCGCATCGATGACTAAGCACCGCAGGACATGCACTCGCTGCCATGCATGGCATACCAATGACGTAAGACGAACGGCTGAGTGACATATCGCGCGCATTTGCACCTAAAAATGAGTGCAAATGCCGTTTAGTGGACATCAATTATGGCCATGACCCGATCTCATTGCGAACACTTTAACCTTCGTTAAACTTTTACTTCACGCGCGCACTTTCTTTTCTGTATTTTTTAACAAATCGAACGTGTGAAAAATCTACAGGGAACAAGGTCAAGAGCATTCTTTAGCTTTGTCGTTGCTATTGCTGGCAATTTTCGCTTTGAATTATTATGTCTAACAAAATGTGTACCTTTTGGTCAATGCAGTTGTTCAAGATTTGTTGATAATTATGAAAATTACGTTTGCTAATTTTTGGCCAAGTTTATTTTTTGTATTCAGTTTAAATCTCTTGTTTGGATTATTATTTATTAATGGCTATTATACAAATTGAAAAACATGAAAAATAAAAATAAATAAATAAAATATAAATAAAAGTGAAGTTTATTTACTTATAGAAATTGAAATTGTTTACTGTTTATAATTTCATTTGTTAGTAACTTTGAATTTTTGGTGTACTTTCTTATTTAATGTAATTAATAATAATTATATTAATTAATTATTTTCAAGATGAATGTTATGTATGTGTTTATACTTTAATGCATATTTGTTCACGTATAATATTACAAAATTAGTTTAATGAAATATAAATATTATACGACTTGATAGCTGACATGGGCGTTATTGAAATTTGATTTAATTTTTTATAGTTATTTGTATTAATAACTGTGACTCAAATGTTGATTCATGAAAATCTTAAACAGTATGTTTTGACTTTATAAAACCGAGGTAGAATGACTTCACGCGGGGTATCTTAGTCGGCTGTTGAACTGAACGGAATAAAAAGAAAATTACAATAAACACCTCCACATTATATATATATATGTAAAAATGAACATTTTATTCTCGAATAACGATGATTTCAAAAGTTGTATTATGCGTAAATAAGATACTTTTGACATTTATATACTTAGAATATGGATAACAAAGTTTCTAAAATTTGCATTGTTTGCGATCATTCTTTTTTAATTTCAATATTTTTTTTTATTTTCTACTCTCTCTAAACATAATCCTTGTTATGATTTCTCCTTTATAATTTATAAACCATTTTTGCAATAAGTAATCCTAATTGCTTAATTAAATGTTATAAGCTATCAGTTGTTATAGTAATGGTCTATTTAACATATATACCAGATTATTTCGTCATTAGATAATCTTATTTAACTTATATCAAATTTTTATGGTGACTTATTATACACGCTAACAAATTATTATAATTAATAAGATATGATCAAGAATGAGTTCTATATTATGTCTGGGAACACTGATACATGACAGTAGATGAAATTATACTGTTAAAAATACAGCGAGTAATCAATATGTTGTTATCATTTTTACTAAAAAGTAAAACGTGTTTTCCCGCGCAAACTTTTATAAAAGAATACATTTTTATCGTGATGGATTTTAAATGCGTTTCTGATTTTAAAATTTCAATTTAAAATCAGCATTACTACAATTAAAAATTAAGAAAAAATTAAAACATCATTTTATAATTATATACAAATTATTTATATTAATTTGTTTTAATAATGAAATTATAATATTGATAAAATATTAAAATAATATTTGAAGTTTAAATAAAATCGAATTCTAATAAATGGTTAACATAAACTCTCTTATCTCGGTTTATAAATTTGGACTGCTTTAATAAATGAATTTGCATTCTTATCTCACTTGCAATCAACCCTTCAAACATAATAACAATCTTACTCATCCAATCATATACCTCATAGCTTTTAGGCTTTTCTTCCCAAATGGGATCGTCCCAACCTCCACTGGATCCCGTAGACCCTCTTCTGCCAGAGTCCCACGAACTCTTCTTCAAATTATCCAGAGAATCCGTCGAAAATCTCAATTTATCAATCGAGCTCTTCCGATTCAATCCAGAACTGTATCTTTTGCCGTAATCTACTGTATCGTAACTTGGTTCGCTCTTTAGAGTCACGTTCAAATTGCTCCTAACACTTCCACTGTTGTGTCCGGCTAAACAGCTTTTCAAATTCGTGTTACTCTTCAAGTCCGTCTTCCTTCCCAAATTATCTCTTGATATCGTCGAGCTCGAAAACAGATTGGACAGGTTGGACGGTCTGGACAAGCTGGAAGAGGGTCTTTGCAAGTTGACCATAGACTTAGCCACATAGTCCCGTCTGAGGGGTGAGTTGTAAGTGGACAAACTGTCCTTTTTCAAATTTCCCATCGATCTTCCCAAGTTGTCGTTTCTAAGCAAGGGACTGCTGTAGTTCGACAAGTAAGAATCCTTGCGGAAGTGATTGATGGTACCCGTGGAAGCCCCTAAAGGATTCCTCCGCAAAGTGTTCGGGAAGGTCGATGGATGAATTTCTTTTTTGGGGGTCAAACTGGTCAAGCTGCTGCGACTCAAAGAACCCCGACGATAGGCGCAATTTTCTTTGAAATGCTTGCCGTGGATCTCGCAACACCTGGAGTTTATGCTGGCATAATCTGGGCTAGTTCTTTGCTGCTCCAGCTTAACGTCCCGGAAGAGCGCTTCCAGTTTTTTGACCGCTGCTTGCGCCGGTGACATTTTGCGGGATTTCGTTTCGCACAACCTGCAACAAGATTCTGTTTCACTGAGTTGGATCGTCTTTACTGTTTTGCCGACTTTAGCCTGCACCACCGATTCTCACATATTTTCGCTGATCGGGGCCAAAAGTTGTTCGTCTCGTGAA
>JABFPK010002364.1:0-10271 GCA_022817445.1 Habroteleia sp. ZL-2020
TCTCTATTACTTCATGAACTTTTTTAATTGTTTTTATGTAAAAAATCCTGAGAACTTTGTACTATTTCCATTATGTAATTTTTAGTTCTGATGAGGGCCGATGGCCGAAACGTTATATTATTAAAAATTTTTACTCTGGAATATAAGTCTCAAAAATTAATTCGCATGGTTCCTGGTATGGCTATCTTTTTGAGGAATTTATCATAATCAGTGAGAGGAACTTGTTCAAATTTCAACTTTTATTCAAATTTGTAACCGAGTTTATATAATATTTCTGTCTGATGATTCAATTCCAAATACGTTAATATTCTTTTCAGAAAGATAATTTTTAATAAAATCTTCACTTATTGTTAAATGTAATATCTAAAAATTTATTATACAAACTTATTGAACTGCGCTTTCATTTAATGCAATTTAATAGCATTACCGTGCCGCACAAATTCAGAAATACAAAAAAAGATTTAATTTCCGTCACAAGCAGACGACACGTCTTATAAAATCAATTTTTATTGCATTGACATTTCTGTCGAAATTTTACAAGTTACATTCGGTAACGGTTTTGTTATCAAAATACAATGAAAAATTACAAAATGCGCGTCATGGTTTGCTTTCAAACATTATAAAATGCGTTTAGTATTTATATCAAATAATTTCAATTATTCGCTATGATATTCGGGAATGTTCAACATGGTTATTGAATATAATATATAAATTATTAATTTTATATTGAAATATGGCGTATTCGCATTTTGCTTAGCCTATATATTATATAGTGTCAGGAGTTGCAACATTCTTTAACGAATCAATACACTCTCGTATCCTAAGTCGACAGCGTGCTCCGTTTAATCTCATTTGATCTTCTGCTATTTTTGATATTAAAACTCGATACATCAAAATCACCCTCGTGAATTAAAGTATTGTCCAAGAGTGCTCGGATTTCCCCTAAAGATGTGACAGCGATATATCACCTTAACGAAAGAAATTAATTTTTTTTTTATTTAATTCATTAAACCGAGTAATATTCGATAAAAATTAATCATACGAAAGATCCTGTAATAAGAACAATGTTCATAGTTTTCGGTCCATTGATAAAAAATGAATAGAATACATCTAGTTTTATCTAATGCAACCATATGGTTTAGCTAAATTTGAAATAACTACAATTATAAAAAATCGACTTTTAGCTATAAAAAGTAGCTAGAAAATAAAAAACAAAATCTCTAAAACAATCTAAAAAACAAAACTATATCGATTGGCATATGAAACTTATAAAGATTACAAACAAATTAAAAGGAAATCATTTTTTTCTTTCCCTTTTTGTCGAAGCACGCTGCACAAAAAAGACGAAAACGCTGACGTCACGGAACAAAAAAAAACTGTATTACAATTATACGCCGAATTCACGAAAGGTTGAACATGAAAATGGACTTCATTTACAAAATTTTGCCAAATTTACAACGAAATCGAGATTTTTTCAGCTTCAATAATGTGTAGCAAACCTTTCTGTGTTTATCTTACGAGCATAAATAGCGATTACGCGGCAGCGTACTTGAACCAAGATTGAAAATTTTTGTTGCGAGACGAAAATAAGTGGTTCCCTTATATTTGCTATTTGAAAAACTGTATTACGTGGTCGCGAAAAGTGAATTAATACAGAAGAAAAGATGTGTGCGGTGTAAGTCGTGTGTTTTGTGTTTCTAACATTTTATTTTCAATGAATTTTTTTAATTAGTAGATTTCATTTAAATGCCAATGTAAAAAAATTTATATGGAACATATATGGCATATATATGTGAGCTAATACATATATAGGATATATATGTGTGGGTTTCTATTTATAGCTACATATATGGCACATATATGGATGAGCTCACATATATGGAACATATATGGCACATATATGGATTAGCTCACATATATGAAATATATGTTTGTGGATTCCCATTTATAGCTACATATATGGCACATATATGGATTAGCTCACATATATGAAATATATATGTTTGTGGATTCCCATTTATAGCTACATAAATGGCACATACATTTGTGGGGCATGTGTTCATTTTTACATGTATATAAAATATAACATATATTAAAATCTCATACTTTGCATATATACATAATACTAGAATGAATATTTTAAATATATTTCATTATATTACATATGATTGAGTTAAAATGTCATAATTTGTTGAGAAAAAAGCGTTTGGAATTTCACGTACATAAGAAAGGGGAAGGAAAATGAAATAGAGATTCTGTTGTGTTACGTGGTTCGTGTTTTCGCGAGTAACGATCGACTTCGTCTTTAGCTCAGAAGTAGGAATCGTGACTAGTACGAACTCTCGGCTTTAGTTCTTGCCAAGTTCCACCTCTTCGTCAATGTACCACCGCCCAGACCTCCGCGTTTATCTTCTTTACAAAATATTGTCTTTCTCTTTCTTCCTCAATTATTATGAATCACCTGGTAAATGGCTGAAAAATTCTCGTCAGTTTTATCTTTGTCCTTTCGGTTTGCCGACATTTTTCGGGATTTGCAAGTTAAAAATGTAATAAATCGAAAATATGCCCTCCGCAATGCAGTATAAACCCGGTTATATTACGTTTATAAATTCTTATTACTTTTGATGACCATAATGTTTATTAATGAATGGCTAAATTGCGAAAGTAAAGGTCAGACAATAAGAAGTATTCAAATATCTTATTTTTATTAAAATTATACAACTTATTTATTTTTAATATACAGGGTGAGTTATGTGCAAGGTTCTGAGAAAAATATTAATCAAAAAGAATAAGAGCAACTCGAAAATTGCATAAACAATATTTTTAAAAATAAATTGTAGGTTGTGTCAACATTTCCTCAAAATTTAAAATATATTCAATTTGCAGTTGGTTCCTATGCGCAGAAAAGCATTACCACTCTGTAAATATACAATTTTATCGTCGGATTTTAGAAATAATAAATTGAATTTTCTTCACAATCTCGCACAAACATATATGTATCTATCTTATTTTGATAAAGAATTCAATTCCCTACAAGAAACGATTAATTAGATAAAGATTCGACTTATAGTATTAGCACAATCCCACTTTTACTTTTTTAAAATTTCTCATTTTTCGATGGTATTTTTTGTCGATTTGGAACATTTAGATGAATGAAGTTAAAATTAAAAAAAAATGTTTTAAATCAATGGAGGATTGATGAGAAACTGAATTATGTACCTAAATTACCATTTGTAGAAATAAATTGGAAAAAAAAAATTTTCAACAGTATGCTCAGTTTGTGTTCCAAAAACCTGCAATCTGGGCAACTGAAATTAGTGAAAAATTTTTGTTCCTATTTTTCACTTTAAACAATATTTTCTATCTTATTTCACATCAGGGATGTCATTTTTATTGAATTTTTTGATATCTGAAACAATCATTTTTTTGGTGTCTCAAAATTAAGAAGGTCCCACCCTGGAAAATTTTTCGATTTTAGGTCGAAATTTAGACATTTTAATTTAAATTTTTTTCAAACTCACAACCAAACATATAAGTAACTGTATTATTCTGATGCAGCATTCAATTCTCTACAAGATAAACTTCATTAGATAAAGATTAGATTAATAGTATTAACGCAATCCGAGTTTTTCTGTATTAAAATTTTCTATTTTTTGATAGCATTTTTTCGTCGATTTGGAAAATGTTGTCGAATCGCGTCAAGATGCAAAAAAATGTGATTAGATGCAAAAATGTCGTATAAGTGAAGGGATACTCAGAAATTTAATTACAAGCTTAAAATGCCATTTACAGCAGTAAATTGGAAAAAAAAATTTCATCAGTATGGTCAGTTTGTGTTCTAGAAACCTGCAATTTAGACACCTGAAATTGGTAAAAATTTTTTTTTTCTTTTTGGCACTTTAAACATAATTTTTTATCTTCTTTAACATCAAGGGTGTCATTTACATTAAATTTCGCGAAATCTGAAACAATAACTTTTTTGGTCCCCAAAAATTAAGAAGGTCCAACCATGGAAAAATTTGCATTTTTTTGTCAGATTTCAAAAATTATAATTTGACTTTTTTTCAAACTAACATCCAAACATAAAAGTATTTATATTATTCTGATGCAGAACTTAAATCTCTACAAAAAACATATAATTAGATAAAAATTGGACGAATAGTATTAAAATAATCCTAGTTTTTCTGTTTCAACAATTTCCATTTTTTTATATTTTCAATTTTCATGCGATTTAGAAAATTTGTATGAATGAAGTTAAAATTAAAAATAAATGTGTTATAAGAGTTCGAAAAAGTGTTTTCAGTGTTAATTAATCAAATGACATTGAGAGAAAAATAATTATCTCCTAAAATGAAAATTAATCCCTAAAAAATATTAACCCCAAGCATAAACCCTATTATTATAAAAATTAAAATATTTATTTTCTACAATTAACTAAAATTTACAATTAATTTGACGAAAAAATAAGATTAAGTAAACATTTTAATATTTGATATTAAAAATATTATCCACAATGAAATTAATGATATTGGAAAAGTTGAATTGTATGAAATAAATAAAAAACAAACTTTTCAATTTTAAATATCTTAATGTTTAATATTTTGTATGAATACATTTTTTAATTATAATTTAATACATGCGCAGCTTATAATAAATAACATTTTGATTGTTATTAGCGGAAATTCATCGAAATACTATTTACATAACTATGGAAAATAAATATTTATTAAATATTTTATGAAATATTTTATGAAATCTATTAACAAGTTGTCATGAAGAACATTTGGTTAATTCTAATCGAAAGACTAATTTATTTGTGTCAATTTAACTTCACCATATGTTGCATATTTATGACGATGCATTATTGTCCGAGCGATTCATCACTTTACGTAATTAAGCATATTATATCATACATTATTATCTATACTTGGTAAACGACAAAACTTGTTGTAAAAATTGATTTTTGGCTATTTGCAATCAAGATTGAGTAGCCAAAAAGACATTAACACAATATGCAATTTAGTAGAGAAAAAATGTTGATCATTTTTTTATCCGCAGCAAATTCCAAACGTTTATTTTTTAAACGAATTGTACATGAAAACTTTACCTAAAATTTAAAATTTTATTTTGAATTACATCGTAATTAAAATTGGATTTTGAATTAAATCGAAATTGAAATTTCAATTTCAATCCATACGAAATGGAAATAAATCAATAACAAACCGATTTTGGCATAAAAATTTTAAAAATTTCATTCGCTTACACTACGTCAATTTCTCAAGTCGCAAAATTTTCAAGTCCAATTCGTTTAAAAAATAAACATTCCGAACTTGCTGCTCATATTTTTTTGTTGCTCGTGATCGTAAATTTCTTAAACAATTTTTCTTCTCCAACGCGAACAATTTAATTCTTAATCAAATTAATTAATTACCATAAACGCATTATAAATTGTATCAAAAGTCACCACGAACTTGAGTATGAAAAACAAATTTGTCCAGCAGAAGAGCTATTTCTGTACACATTTACTAGAAAATGCTCATAAAATTATACGACTTGACCCCGTTATTGATTACAAAATGCCAGTCGCGTTTGGTTTTTAATAAGCGTGCATAAATCATCAAAATGCGTGCCTAAAAATAAAGCGTGCATCAATAAAACTCCGCCACCAAAGTTCCCAAAGTTTGAGCCACCCACAAAATATTCAGTCACAAATTACGAATGCGTCTGAATGAAGTAAATAAATCGCCTCTCTCTTATTCGTCGCTTCAATAATTTCTCGTCTCGCACCTCGGAATCGTTGACTTGCGCGTTGTATCTTATCGCCGAAGAAAAACCAAAAAGAATCGAAAGAAAATTGAACGCGCGCTGTTCTTGAGTACGCGCGCGCAATCCGTCTCGGCCGGTTTCGTTCGTCTTCGGCCGGTGTTCACGAGGCGCGAGCAGACCAAATCCTTTTGCGTCAGTTTGAGAGACGCTCTCTCGAGTCGAGGAGCGCGAACTGCGAATTGGCGCAAAAATATGTCTCAGCGTTTTGGCAAAGTCATTCATTAATTTCACCGGAATAGGAATTTCAGCGCGACTAAAGTGGAAACGAGTTTTGCGCGACTTTCGAACACGACTGTTGTTTATCGGCTGACTTTTCGGGCGAATTTGAACAAAATTGCGAGAGATGAGCGGCGTGGGATTTTTGGCGAGTGTGAAAACGTTCGCACCCAGTGGCGGACGACGTCGGCGACGGTGCGAAAAACAGCAGCGGATTTTGGAATTGCCAACTTACTCGCCGTCCGCGGTGCAGCCGGACGTGGTGCCTTGCTGGGATGCCGCGCCACCAATCACTCCCCCGGCTGCTTTCTTACCGCCGGGTTATAAGAAAGGATTTCCAGGTTCAAGAGCGAAACATTAATATAAGCATTTTTCACGTATAGTCCTTTGCATTGAATGCAAACATTTATATAAATGAAATTAATATATTATATTATTTCTACATAATAATATATTTATAATAATAATAATAATAATAATAATAACAAAATAAACTTTATAATAATAAATTTATAATTTATTTTTATAAATTATAATAAAATTATTTTTTTGGAATAATAAATAATTACAAATACAACTTAACTACAATTATTTCTTGAAATTTGGCTCGATATAATTAATCAATTCGTTTCATTGTTAAAAATAACGAGATTTTTTAATTCAAACGACAATATCTCTTTATAACAATTAGTAATCATTATTTTTTGCCTTGTAATTGTATTAAAAGAGAAAGAGAAATGCAAATTTTTATATATATATTTTATGAAATAATTAAAATTGAAATTTGCATTGAAAAATGCTTAGCGTGTAAAAATTTGCGCAAATTACAGGAATTAAATATTTATCTTTAGAGCAAAAATTAAAAAATTTTACATTTTAATGACGCGCAAATATGTTTTGTTTCATATAAAAATATATTTGTTAACAAGATTGTTTGAATTAATGAAGTTAATTCAAATAAAGACAAAGTAATAATGAAAGTGAACATGGATATAATGCAATGTTAATACCTTTATTTATTAACTCGACCTGTTTTCTTATCTCGAATGTCCCATTTCGAAAATCTTGGAATACAATGAAATATTAAATTAATGCAACGAAAAATTGAATGCTGAACTTCAAACATTAAGACTATATAATTATCAAAAGGGCGAAGCCAATGTTTTATTCAAAAGTCTAATGCAAAACTTTAAATGCTATATTCCAAAGAAGAAATACTTTGGCTTCATTTAATCTGATTTGATTCTAACGACTTTGATTTTAGACGTATTGAGGTCAAATTTATTAGTTTTGGAAGTTGCTTGTTCTGAAACTTGTTAAAAAAATATGCTCAAGTTTGATACTTTGAGCATTATCTTGCACATGGCTTTACCTGTGAGATTGTAAATTCGTTTTACAATTTACTTATCTTTCAATGCAACATAAATTAGTTATTTTATTGTCAAAATGTTATTGTAAGCACATGTAAAAGTTAAACAAATCAGATGCGTTTTAATTCGGATGCAATTTTAATTAAAAACTTTTTATTTAAATAAAAAGTTGAAAAATCGTTAGTTTGCAGGGAAAAATTTATCTTGTAATGATAAAAATAAGTTTCTACGACTTTGACAGAAAAATTAATGCGATGGAGACATTGAATTTTCACAAGATAAAAATTTTCTATTGTTTATGCAATTTTTTTTGATAAATGCTAATTCTTTTTAATTTAAACAATTTAATTTAACTTTTTTAATTCAATTTTTTAATTAATTATAATTATTGCGGTTGTACGTAATAACAATTGATTTGATTAATTAGGATTTTTTTATTTGCAATATTAATACTATATTAAATATTAAATAAACATGATTTATTTAATAAATTTGAGTTACGGAATGAAAATAATGCATTACAGTTTATATCTTGAGTTGTGATCGATACAACAAATAATTCTGTGTTTCTACTGTCCTAATTCTTAATAGTTCATTTTACCTGCATTATCTCAGATCAATATATTTAAACTCTATTTCAAGTACTTACTTTACCTTGTTTAAATTCGAGTTTATTTAAACAAATAAGTGTTCGTAGGGTTGCTACTTTGTAACTGGTTGGCATAATTTCCAATAACTCAACGCTTTTATTGTGGCGCAATGCTTGCTGTTATTTCAAAGCGAGTGTTCTCGCTGCAATCGGAACTAAGAAGGAAGAAAATGTTATCATTCACCCCGCTCGCACCACGTGTGAGAAGTTCCAAACGTTTTTTTTCCCAACGATTTATCTAACTCATCAAAACGTATGATTACATTAATCATGTGTAATATAACGAAATTTATCTAAAAAATGTATTCTATTATTATGCAAAATATAAAATTTAAATATATATTATTATCAAATGTGTTGAATTAAAAATGTAAAAAATAAAAAGAATCGTTGAGAAAAACCTGTGTGCCGGGATTCAAATTTAAAATTTAAAATTTAAATCTTTTTTAATTTTTTTTTAAATATGCAAAATAGATTGAAAAATATTATATTTCACAGATCTCTGATCAAGCAAGGAGAAAATAAATTACATTTAAAATATGATACTTTGAAGGTACTATGTTTGTTATCGAGGAATTTTTCTAAATTCTTTGTTGTACGATTTAGAAGACCATTTTTTTTATTTTTTATTATATCATTTCTTGAACCTTAAGAGAAATTCTCTTGAACAATTCGATACCAGTTAACTATCTTTTTAATAAAACACTGGGCTTTTGAAAATTAATTATGACTTAATTAGTCAAAGTTGCGAATTTACACATATTTACAGGAATTCGATTATTTTCAATTTTCCATTAATTCTCATTAGCCTTCCTTTAGTCTCGCATGACATTGGGCTTTGCTTATGATCACATTGCATTTTCATTAATTAAAATCGAAATTGCAATTACTATTGCTCAATAATAAAATCAAATCAATAAAAGCAATTGATGGTATTCTAAACCACAATTATATCCAGTCTAATGGCAGAAAAATCTTCAGACCACATTTATTTATTTAATTAATTATTTAAAGTTTAGCATTTCCTAAGTTCTACATTTAACATATTTCAATATTAAATTGAACGTGAACAAAATCAATGTTGATATATGATGAGTGATAAACGGGGCAATGAAACGAATGTAATTTTCAAACATTTCTGCGCTTGAAAAACTTGATAAAGAAATGTGCGAATTGCTAGATATTGGAATTCTTGAAATGAAAAATAAATTGAGCACGTGTACATATTGTGTTACAGAGAGTTTCTGTTTGAAAAGCAATTGAAACTTTCGACTTGAAATCGAAGAACCCCCAAGTAGTAAATTGATACAATTTCCATTTTTAATGAATTTGAAAAGACTGCTCGAATCATTAATATCATTCAGAACAATATATGCAGAATATATAGAAATGCAATAATATAACAATAGCCGGCATTATAGTAAAAAAATTGGGTTTCATTTTTCATTATCAAACTGCAATTAAGATATGAAATATGCTGGTATATAATCAGCAACACAAGGAAAATTTCTAATTCATTTTTAATGAATGCATTCATTAAAAAGGGATGTCTGTACATAATGGATTATATTATTTATACAATATATATATATATATTATATAGTAATATAATAAAAAGTAAATATATTGGAGTATGTGAATTAGTAAAATAAAGAAAACAAAATATTATATATTCTATTGTTAAAAAAAAATTATATTCAATATATAAATAATTCAGAAATAAATATTAATGAATGAACAAATATATTTTACAGTACATATTAAAATAGGTAATGCTAACCTCAAAATATTGATAAAATGACAAAATCAAAATGAAGGTAGATAAAATTAAAATTGGATAAATTAATAATAATTGTGTTAAATCTTTTGAAAAAGGCAAACAATGTATAGATACAATAAGAGTATAAAGAAACAAATAAATAATTTTATAACTGAAACTTTCTCATCAATATAGCCGCTCGCTGGCATACTCGTATGCCCATGTAGAGAAAATTGTAGATTGCCAATCGTGATGAAGAAGAACTAAAAATATAATTATATTAAAAAAGTGTTTACACATATCAAACGGAAATTATAATTGAAATTAAATTTTCATTGGCTTCAATTTTTAAATCTCTACTATTATCGAGCTTCCTTCGAATAGCGTAGTTCCTACTAGATCCGCGAGGGGGATCATAAGAAGTAAGTCTTTCCCGCAACCAGTTTGGGAT
>JABFPK010002365.1:0-10270 GCA_022817445.1 Habroteleia sp. ZL-2020
CTATAACACGAGCTTTTTTTTACCTCCTCTTCCGCGTTACGACACTGTTTAAAGCATAAAGTTATATAAATGACATAACTGGATAAATTTGGAACAATCTCTCAAGACGATTCCTTTTCTCGGTCGAAATTTATATCCTTTCATAATGTTCCGATGACTGTTCAAGCGAAGAAATTTAAAGAGTGTCGCATGTGTGTACGTATATACGAGACAACGAATTAATGGAATGAACAGGAGGAAGAGGGTGTGAGACTTTTTTATGGACACCGCGGACACTCATCCACTATTAATAGATTCTTGCTCAAATACCTATTTTCAGAGCAAGTCGATGTATTTACACACACATGTGTAATAGTGCAAGCGCACTCGCGTACAAATAAATAATTATGTATACATTTTTATATATACAATACATTTCAAATCGATCCAAAACCGCGATTTGTTTTTATTAAGAGACTTTAAGCTGTTTATTTTTTTCAAATATTTTTTTTCGGGATACAATTTTTTGAAAAACTAAAAATTCTTTTCAATGATCGAGTTATCACTTTTGATAATTATGAAAATAAAATAATGTATTAAATTTTTTATTTCCTTTTAAATAAAACTTTCCGGAAATATATAAAATTTATCAAAAATGTATATTTATCTATTTTAATCTCATATTTTCAATAATTCTGATTTATTACTTGCGATTTGTAATGTTAGAGTTATATATATCTATTTGAAATTCAAAATTAGAATTTGATGTTATAAATCAGAAGACAAAAAATACACCAAAAGATGTATATTACTTAGATTAACATAAATGCAATAATAATGTTAAGCAATTTATTAATGCATGCTAAATTGATTTAAAGTTTCAAATACAGCGTTTAACAAAAACATTAAAATAAATTGGATGAAGAGAACTCTTTTTGAAAAAATGAAATGTAACCGAAAAAGTATATTTGTTTCAACTATCGTTGTTTAATATATTAAATATATAATTTAGCCTAATCCAAATAAATGAAACTAAACTTTAAAAATTAATCAATAATGTATAATAAAATAAAAACTGCATTTCAAAATTTCTTATTTTTTATCTATTGATACAATTTTTTATTATTACAATTACTATTTTAAATTATTGTATAAGTAAATATTTTAAATCTCCGAAATAGAAAAACAATTTAATGTGTGATATGTTAAATAATTTTGTAGTTCAATATTTCAGATTAAATATCAATTACATAAATACAATTTTCTAAAATTTGTGTAAAAAATTGGAGTTTCATTAAAAATGCGTTCAAAAATCTAGTTTAGAAGTTATAATAAAAGATTAAATTAAATTATTCAAAAATGTATTTAAAACAAAACCGTTTCTTCGATGTATACATTTAACTTTAAAAATATAATATACTTTTTACAAAAAATATATAAAAATAAATATGAAAGTATATAAATTTTGAAAAATATATTTAGAATTCAATTTAATTAAGAATCAAATTAAAAATAACAGTGTTACCGATTTATCTCAAAATAAATGACATTACAAATTATAAACATTTTCTTTTTTATTGATTCAAAATGTCACCAATTCCAAAAGCAATTCGTTTAAAAAATCATTTTTTTTTTAATTTAAATTGTCATAAATAATTACCGCGCGTGCTCTCTACATGAAATAATACATATACCTAATATTTCTTCTATATCAAAGTCGAAATACACGATCGATTAAAATATCTTCCACTGGCACTAAATTTGCTTCATACAGTGCACGATAAATCTCACGTGAAACAACTGATGCGTAACAATTTTGATTTTGGACACAATGATTATACCCGAAGTTATTACGAAATTCAGCGTGTGTACAAGATATTATGAAATCTGGAGATAAAACATGAAATAGCTGGAGCTGCGATAATATTGATTGTTTTGGTAGTAAACTCTGTCTCTCTCGATTGCATTATCATTAATTTGCAGGTGTTTTTTCTCACTTCTCGAAAGCACAGCGACGTGATTCGAGCATGAGTCAGAATGCGAACGGTGGTTCTATTCTGAGAGTGCCAAGTGAGAGAGCGACTATTTTAGACTTTCCAAATTTTCTTTCATCCCTCATCATCTTGAAGACACGATTGCTGTGGTGTTCAGTGGGCGGCGCCGACTACCAATTTTTGGTACATATTTACAAGGCGCATCAGAAAACGAATGTTCTAAATTTGATTCAAATAACACCTGCATGCGAACAAATGTTCCTAATGATTCCATTTTTCACTTATAATTATAAGTGAACGAATGCGGGAATTTTCTAAATTATATATACGATACAAAAAAAAAATTATTTGTTCTTTTAAATTCAGTTGTTTAATTATTTATTATATTGTAATTTGATAATTGATTTAAAATTTTGATTATAAAATTTTATTATATATAAAATTATAATTACTATATAAATTATATAAATTACATTATGTATTATATAAAATAAGTTATTATAAAATGATATCAAAGATTATTGGATTATTGATTACATATAGAGAAAAATAGCGTTTACAATTTTACTATATTTTCTAGATTTTTAGGATTATTGAAAACAAATTTAAATTAAAAATTTTATTCGACAGTTTGATAAAAATCTATATTAATTCTAATAATGTTTATTATATACTTATTTCTATTTTCAAGAAAAGGTAGTAATTTTTACCACGTAGTTGTCTAATAAAATTTTTAGTTTGTTCTAAATACTCCAAAAAATCTAGAAAATTCCAAAAATAATAAAATTGTAACTATTATTTTTCTGCATGTAATTGTAAGTTTTGTCTTCGTTTTGAATCAATTTAACCACACTAAAATTTTACTATTCTTCTTCGGTTGTGTGTTATGTTGATACAGCATGACTCACGCGATTCAAAAATAACATATAAACAACTATAATTTTTTCAAATAATGAATTTAGATGCCAGTACGGCCGAGTTGCCAACAACTGTACCATTTACTATGAAATCTAATAAAAGTTGTATCTCGTCATGTATTACAAATTGGCCGTATGAGTATCGCCCGTACGTACATTAAGGTGACGTGCGTTATCGATATGAACTAATAATTCAATAACCTAGTAAGAAATGCTTCATTTCTACGAGGCATACAATTTGTCACGCATAAAGTTATATTTTGTTTAAGAACTAAACAATTTTTGTTCAAATTAATCGGAATGGATATTTATTCAATTTAAATAAATAATTTACGTTATTGTGATATTTTTTTATTCAAAATTGGATATAGAATTTTTACATAAACTATTATTTTTTCGTTAAAACAGAAACTTAAGTTTGAAATATAATTTCACAACGCGTAAATTGAAAATTATATAATTTTGAATCATTTCTTTCAATATTTTTCAAATAAAAAATTGTTCGTTAATTTTTTTTCGACGCCGAACAAATTAAGATGGCAAGAAACTGTCTGCATTTTGTTTTTTTATTAAATACAACATTTTTCAGCTGATTGCAAAAATTGAAACTTTTTAAACATCTAATAAATTAAAATCAAAACAGTTTTTTCAATGAAACCGTTTTTTTAATCAACAAAAATACGAAACGGATGCAAAGGATCAATAAAGAACTAGCATTGCACAATCATTCTATTAAAAGAATAAAAAATCATTTTTCGATAATTATTAATGTAAAGAAAACTTGCATGTGTTCTCCGAATATGAATCGGAGATTTAATCGGAAATAAAATTGAATTCGTATGAAATGTGTTTATGCAAAAAACTTGTATCCGATTCACATTATGTCTTTTTCTATAAAATTATCTTTATTTAAGTTTTGTTATAGTCTATTGAAAAATAGACTATAACCCAAATATAAATTCGTAATTTAATTGGTTCCATAGCTGTCAGGCGACGCGACATTCCAGCATTCCCAGCATTAGGCAAAGTTTCAAGTTTCTTTTTATTGGTTTTGTTAGAAGTTAATTTGATATGTAGAAAACATTTATTTATTTATATTTCTTATTCTACATTTATGAATGAATTCAAATATATTTAAATACATATTAAAATTCAAAATGTCATTTTGAATGTCATTAAATATCATTTTAAAATTTGAATTTAAATTTAAATTTCATTTAAATTTAATTTAAGTTTAATTTAAGTTTAATATTTCTTAATTTTGTTACTTAAATGTTAATATTATGTGTTATAAAATTTGAATTAACCTATACAAACGATTAATAAAAATAAATATATTAATTAAAAATCTATTTTTATAGAATAGTATTTACAAGCTAATAATATTTTCCGACTTTTCATTTTTGTATTATTTTAAGTTACTTCGAATATATTGGAACAGTGCTGGCGTTCTCTTATAGTTATATTTAAATATGAATGCTTAACTGTTATGTTGTCTTTATGTAGCGTGAAACGAATGACGTGAAATTATTAATTTTTTTTGAAACGGTCATAGCGCGATTAAGCAATCTTTTTCATCTAATAAATATTCCACGAACTTGCATGAATTCATAAAAACAAACGCAATATATTAATTATTAACTAACATTGCAAACCATATTTGTATTATATGGAAAACATTCTTTTGCGAAATGTAATTCACGCGAGTCTTACAAAATTGGTACTCATATATTTCGAAATTTATTTGTGTATATCTTATAAATATTTCCGCGTTTTTCATGTCGTTCTATACAGTTTTGGAATTTGTTAAAATCTCGAAATAATTTTAGACCGGTTGTGCTCCGGAATACAGTGAAATTTTTTTTAATATCTATATATAATAAGAATTATATATTTAGAAATTTAGTTTCTAATTATAATAAAATCTATTACATATGAAATACAGTAATAAATAATATAAATAATATAAATAATAAGTAATAATAATAAGTACAAAATTTATTTCTTTAAAATTATCTGGCAATAAATATTAATTACGCGTTTGTCATAAATAAAATAAAATTGTCCATTTAGTTTCACTATTTGAAACTCTCGCTCTTAGAAAGAAGAGATCATTTGAAATATGTCTAAGTAACATGTTTAGAAACAATCCCACTCTTCTGCGTGACGTATGCCAAAAGAACGAATTTTCACTTCGCGTGTAAAATTATAATAGAAATGTAAATGTCCGATATTTCTGTAAAACATTATTAAATGTATGCTAGCCGGTTACAAATACAGCATTCTATGCACATTATCTATACTCGTTACACAACTTTTATTTTCATCTTTTCAAAACATCTCGGATAGACCAATCCTACGATATAAAATGAATATTCCAAGATCATAATTTAAATTCTATTTTCATCTATTTTGTATGAAAGCGGAGTTTTACATATTTTACATATTTATATTAACTAACTTATGTTTAAGTGCTCGAATCGTGACTCATTCGGGGTGATTCAACATTGTCAAATTCCTCTGCATTATAAACGTTTTTCAGATAGACACATTTAAAACATATTTTTAACCTGTCAGTCAAAAGTTTCTTTTCCGCAACAGTGATAAAGTGGCACATTTTTTGATTGCCTAATGTTCCAAAACACAATATTATTAATTGCAATTTCACGATTTGAAAATACATTTTTCAAGGAGAACAACGCTTGTCTCGGAATTATTTATTACCTCCTTCGTTAATAATCCGAAGACAAACTGGAACTAAATAAATACCGTTGCAATATCGCGAAGTAATGCGACTTTGAAAAAACGTTAAAAAAAGTTCTTAATTCGCGATTCGTAAGTCGCGCGCAGTGCCAAATCCTAACGCTCCCGTGCAGCTCGATCGCGCAATATTTTCAGATTTCGATCGGTTCCCGTTAAGCAAACTTATTTAAATTCCCCCTTTTTTCAATTACCTCCCTTCGCGATATTTTTGAAATGCTTAATGAAAATAAAGTTTTTCATTAAATCCGTTGGATTTAATTAAGCCGGAATGAATTCGCTCCCTCGAATTCGTTCGCGAAGATTCGCCGACCGAATCTCGAACGGAAATATTAATTGGCTACATGAAAAATGTAAAAGGCAGCGTCTGTCGGCATAAAAAATGGACGCGTCCTCCGGTTTCGTGGGAATTAGGTGTTTGCCGATTCCGGGCCGATCTCAGTCAATAAATCGATAACGCAACAGCGCAAATGTTCGTGGAAAACGGTCGTGGCAGAAATCCAAGAGGCGCGATCACGCGCGATTTAATAATTGGTATGAATCGCGGTCCGTTCGATACGGACACATAATGCGGCTGTCTCGAGGGCGTCTGCCATTAGGCGGCTAAATTTGGTCACCCCGCGGGGTGGATTAGGTTACTCCCCGCGCATGTCCCTGAAATGGCATACGAACCTCGTCGGGAGATATGATAAAATAATTTGTTTAGCGTTCGTGTGTCATTATACTTTGGATGATGCAAGTACGCCGTCTCATCGGTACCTTTTCGAGAAATGTCCGACTTAAATTTAAATTCTGGTTTATTCCGATGCCGTTGCATCAAAACGAAATAAATAAAACGGAAGAGCAGTTGGGACGTGTACTTTCTAAAATTATAAAAACAAACATCGATGCCGATGTCGGTGTGGACATTCACCACGAGTTTTGCATTGCGCGCACGAAATTGTCTAGACCAGAAGATGACTTCAAAAATGTAGTTAATATCAATTTACACTGAGAGAAATATGGATAGTTAGAATAAACATCTTTGTATAGTTAAAATAAGAATAGTTATGATAACCATAATAATGGTTATATTAACCATTTATGGTTACAGTACCTCCCATGTAGAAATGAACTTATATGTGCCATATATGTGAGATAATCCACATATGTTCCATAAATGTAGCCATAAATGTACCATATATTCCCATATATATATTTTATATACATATAAATTATTACGTTCATATTCAATCATATTTTTATTAACATGGTATTTACAACCATAAAAATATGATCAGATTTAGGATTCATTATTCCAAATAGTTTCAGTAACCATTTTTTTCTTTGAGTGTACTTTAAGAACCTACTCGGTGGATTAGTATTCAGCGTTATTTATACCAATTTATATATAATTAATAATAATTCATTATTCATGTTCATATATGACTATATATTTATTTCATATACATGCTCCATATATACAACGGTACATTCCCGCTGTATTTATAATAATAATAAATAACTGCATATCTTTGTCCTCCTTCAACGTTCTCTTTCTTTTTCCGGCACTTGGCCACCGAGATACTACCGTGCCTTGATGAATTATATATATTTGCACTTTCAGTTCGTAGTACAAACTTTTCCTCGTCATTGCAACTCCATTTCCAATAACAGATTGCGGATTGATTGTAAATAATCGGCATCGTCGCATTTTAGAATTCCCATTTCCTGCATTTTGTCCTCGTCGTTCTCGGTATTTGGGCTGAGTTTCCAAATTTCCATTTCTCCAGCGGTCTAAAAATACCGGGCATAGGTTGGCCGTCTTATTGTCGGCAATTTCCTCTGGTGGCAGCAAGTTCGGGCGACAACGTGGATGCCCGTTCTTTGCCCCGCCTCTCCCTAAGTTGCCGTCATCGATACCACCGACGTGCCGATGCACGTGCCGTGTGCAAAGTTCGGTATGACTAGGACGCGCGCGACGCGAGCACGACCATTCGAATCCAGTATTAGTGCGGTGTTAACAGTGCGACGAAACCCCACGCATTCTAGCCCGTTCCTTACGAATTCGATACCACGAAAACGAGTCAATTGTAATACATTTAACGAATCGAATCATTCGAAAACACACGGTGAGTAGTGCGAGCCGAGTTCGGTTCAACGCGAGCGTTTGCGTCAGTGTTCAGCGGTCCGCCAGTGTTCGCCGGCAAACTTGCCAAGTTCTTTCCCTTGATCGTTGTAAGCATAACACAAAATTCAAACTTGTGCCGCGGGCCCGTCCACGGTCAAACTCCAGAGTAGCACACGAGTACACAATTTATATTTTTTGATTAAATTGTCATTATTTGTATTGGTCCGGTTTTACAAAATTGTTTTTTTTTTAAATACAAAAATAATTGGGATATTAAATATTGTATATATGGAATAGCGAGGTCTGAGGAAAATCGCTAGATAACGTGAAGGCAATTTGAAAATAATAATTTCCGTTTGATATTACGTTTTCTTGAAAACTGGTTGTAAAAAAAATTGCTTGAACTCTCGAGTTTCAAATTGAATTCTATTTAAAGTCATTCAACGTTCGCGATTAAACATTAGTTATTTTAAATTTCGAATTGAGATCATTTTTAATAAATTAATTGAAAATTTAATATCTTGCTCCAGTTAGAATCACGTTGACGATTAGTCTCATCGCACGCAATTGTTGATAACGGTTTCCTCGCTATTTTCACTGATACACCTTTAAGGAAAAGTAAAGCATCAATTTATAATCATCATTGAAAACGCAATGAATTGTCGCAGTTATAATTGATCAATGAAAATAATGAATAATCCAAGCCGAAGCGAATGATCGTTTTACTTTTTAACTTTCTTTGATTATTAATAACTGTCGCTTAAAAAACCGCGCTCGATATGCAATCAAAAAAATGATAACTTTACGTTACTTCACCAATGTAAAATTAAACCGATTAATAAATTATTTCGGATTCTATAAGCAGTACTGAATGTACTCAATTTAATATAATTTAATTAAATGTTTATTGAATTGAATTATTATACTTCTAAAGCAATAAACTATAAACAATTTTCTAAATAAAATATACAACTTAAAAAAAGTTATAAAATAATTGATTAACTTAATTTTTTGAAAAACATTTTGGAATTTATACAAAGTTTGATTTTCGTCGAAGACTGGTTTCTTATATTATATATATTATATGTAATATATATTCCATATTACATATATATATAATATTATATATATTCATCTATATATATACAAATGACGATGATTGCGCATCGCTATTGGTCAAAAAAACGATCGGCTTCCAGCCAGTCGTTACATAATTGGTCAATAGAGCAGTGATACGTGGCGCGAGGCGGCACCAAGTTTCTTGATATAAAAGAAGTGAAATGAAAGCGAGGGGGATAGCAAAAGCTCGAAGCTCGAGGCGCTCGCGCACGAATCTAGCCTTCCCTAATACGGAGTCGACGAATTACATGTCTTGCCTCTGCCTACGCTCGCTTGGTTATACATAGAACTGATACCAACGGCACCGAAACTATCCCTTTCGCGATCCATTTTCTAAACCGCAACGTAGGTTTGCACGCAATCGCGACGCCCGGTCACACGTAAGCGCTCATCCATCGTACCGTCGTTTCGATTCCGATCGCAAATATCGAACCATCGCGAAAAATTCGTGCTATTCAAGTTTCACCCCAAAAGTCAAATAATCGAAAACCTTTTTTTCCGAAACACTACAAAAATTACGTTCGGTGCAATGAACTGATCCGATTCAATAATGACGCGGAAGAGTTATTTTTGTATATTTGTAATCCATTTTTAAAGAAGCAGTTTTCAAGAGATTTAAAGAAAAAGGAATTTTTGAATGCTTTAAATTGATAGACATTTTTGGATTATTTACACGGGAAAATTGAAATTTTATCGCGTGACAATTTTTGGGTCTAATCAAATTGTGATTTTGTTTTTAATAGTTCGAAAAATCTAGAAACTGTACAATTTGCAGTATTATTTTTATTCGGGTAGATATTCGTTTTAAAACGGAAATAAAAAGGCATAAAAAAGGTTAATTATTGATTTTCGGTGTGTATAACAAGTGATCAATTTCGAAAACTCTAATTAAATATTTAAATATGATATTTATATTTTTTTGGCTCTTTACGTCGCAATTTGAGCGATTTTGGATTTTTTTTACGAATAGCGCATCGGAAATTGGGTCACATTATTTTATTTAGAGTTTTCGAGAGAATCGTTACCAAAATATGTACGTTTGTCAATTCCAGCATGATTCACTATCGTCGCGCAACGCGGATATAATGCGATGACGATGTTGATGCGCGGAGGAATGTCTGATTGAAAAAACATTCCGATACGACAGTCAACTATGGAAACAAATAAACCGTGATAGCAAGCGTTCCGACTCGCTAACGAAAATGTTGTTTTAATTTTGTGGAAATTACTCGATGCTATTTCAATAAATCGCTGAAATAAAGTAGTAGATCAACAAAATGTAAAGTTAACGAAAATAGTTTTCCAGTGTGAATCATTGTATAAATAATAGCGTGCATTGTATTCGCAACTATAAATTGTTGCGAACATAAATCTAAAAATAACAACGTTGC
>JABFPK010002366.1:0-10269 GCA_022817445.1 Habroteleia sp. ZL-2020
AACACGAGTAGTCCGGACCACAATCAACGATAGACAGTGCAGTCCACTTCGTTTGTGCAAACGCAATTTCAAATGCACTTTTTACCAAATGAAGTAAACGAATGTGCAGGAAATTCCAAACGTTTATATTTTAAATGAATTGGATTTGGAACATTTTTCGAAAAGTGAATGAAATTTTCATTTAAATCAATACAAAATGCAAATATATAAATATTAAATGATTTTTACATAAAAATTTTAAATTTTATTCACCTATTCTATTTAATTTCTCAGTCAAAAAATTGTCTAAGTCCAATTTGTTTAAACAATAAAAGTTTGGAACTTTTTGCGCATGCACCCTAGTAGAAATTTATTCAAGTTTCGGATCGGGCGCTAGTCAGATTTCCCCGTTTCGACTATCATTAATTGTTAATTATATTATTCAAATAAAATAATATTAACATATATAAAATATATTAAAAGCAAAAACTTCTGAAAGAAACTATTAAAGAAGAAAAAAATGTTTTTAAAAGAAAAAATAAGTGTTTGCATATAATAAATTATATAATAAATTATTATTCATTGGTGATATCTTAGCCTATAAATATATTAACATTCGACAACTAATAAACGAAAAAATTCATGTAGTTAATATTAAAAGTAAATATTTTTGTACCAAAGCATTTTTTAAACCATTACATTTTGAAACATTTTTTAATGTTGATTTCAATTTTTTTATTTAGTGTTATAAAAAAATTTTTATATTATATATTTACGAAATACTTTCCAATGATATATATTGAGTATTTTATTAATAATAAATTAACATGGCATAAATATTATATATGTATTATTTAACAAAATAGAATAAAAACAATTATTAAAATCTACATAGTGATGCATTAGCGTTTCGTACTAGCGCCTGACTAGCGCATCACAGTAGTCCTACTAGCGCCATACCCGTGCAAGGGAAAAATTCGCATTGGATTCTAACTGAATATTTTGAAGGTTCTGAGTGCAAAAACTGATGGGATGTTATAGGGCAACCATCGACGTCTACAGCAAGACCAAATCGCCTTGGACTGAGGACAATGGTTTGCAATTGGTGGGACCAGAAAGGCATGATCTGCTACGAAGTCCTAAAACCTAAAGCAAGTGATTAATTTGAACCGTGCATTGCTTTAAAAATGATCAAAAACGACAATATAAGGTGATTCTTCTACGTGTCAGGGCACCATTACCTACTTCAAACCTGTCAAAAATAAATTGGAAACACTTTAGCTAGAAAATTCTTCCGCATTCGGGTACACACCAGATTTCAGGTTGCGGGTTTTGCCTGATTAACCTTCGGTTGCATCGATGGGTCACGCAATTTCTGAATAACACCTCGATTCTTACGAAAATTTTAAAAAATAACTTGTGGAAAGGTTCGCCACATTTTTGGCAATTTACATATGTTCACATATGTAAATAGCCAAGTAAATAAGAAAAGAATTTATAGTTAGCAAGGGCTAATGCTTTGAATAAAACATTTATTAAACAAAATCGAAATTTCTTAGGAACACATCTGTAATTGTTGTTCAATATTATTAATACTTTTCAGCGAAAAATAACGTTAAAATTGTTCAGTTTATTAATGAGCTGGAAATTAATTTTATCAATTGATATTAACTTCTAGAGGTCGAGTTCTTGTTGAATTGTTTTTGTTTGCCCCGCGACATTTTTATTTATTTCACTCCGTTGAACTGACGTTTTGACAGACAGGTGCGAACAAGAAACAATTTTTCTTAGGATTATTTTTTCCCTTTTATGTGTCTGACGAATGATTTTTTTCTTAATTGACTTTGACACGGAGGTCGATCACCCAAGACACGATTTTTTTCTTAATCCCAACAGGGCGGTCCGTGTTCAAAGAAAAGATGTGGGAGGAAATTTGAATTTTTGGAATAAATGAGAGAGCATTTTTAAAATAGGTTGAACGCCCCGAATGACGATGCAAAGATGCGATTAGATATATGAAAAGAAAAAGCTATTACGAACTGGATTTGAACTTCAAGGTTCAAGAATATTCATTATTACCCTTAAATAGATTAGATATTTAAAAATTTTAACGAGAATGTTTTTTTTTTATCACAAAGATGTTTCAAACAAGTGATAAAATAGATATGAAATATAAATTTACAAGTAAATTATAATTAGCATTAGCTAAAAACATCCAACTTTCAAAATAAATCAATGTTATATATACATTTATATAAATTAAATTACTTTTCGTTTCAATTAAAGCATTCAAATCCAACAGAATGTAATAAATATGTTAAATGAAGACGTCGAAGTCTTAAAATAAATCACTAATGTGATAAATTAAAACGACGTCTCATAATATGTTCTTGATATCACAGATTAAAATGACATCTTATATAATTAAATACACATATATCTTAAATTAAGATACGGGTACATTATAAGTTGGACCACTGGTGTTAACTTAAGTTATTGACGTCTTATATTAAGACACCATTATCTTAAAACAGGGTACCATTTTTTTAAAATACACTAATATTAAATTTAGTTATTGACGTCTTATATTAAGACACTATTATTTTAAAACAGGATACCATTTTTTTAAAATACACTAATATTAAATTTAGTCACCAAACCCTTCAAGTAAAGTACAAAAGTGTTAAATTAAGACTCCAATACCGTTGGATCTTCGAGCTCAGCGCACCTATGTTCAATAAATCAAAAAAGCATTGCCAACAGTTGTAACATTCATCAAAAGCTGTCGTTACTTTGTGCGTTTTGCATATTTTGCTCGGTGCAATTTAGCGATAGCTTCATTTACATTTAAACAAGTGTACGGTTCCTTAGTTGTTTCAATGCAAGCGCCGCGCACGTAACTATTTTTTTCTTTTTCAGAAATTTACGACAATTTTACAATCTCATTAGCGCGAGACACGGAAAAGTCGGATTTTTTGCGAACCGAGCATTACAGTTGCCAGTAAAACGGTTCGTTAAGCATGCGGTTCGATTGCGATCGGTTGACTCTTGGAGTAGATATTTTGGGTCAATTGGGATTTTAATTTGTCGCGATCGTTGGTCGTAAATCTTTCGCGTGAGTCGTTTTGCTTGTGAAAATCGTGCTCGCGGTGACGCGATTCGCGCTCGCGGTTTGAATTTAAGTCCGCGTTTAATGTAGAAAGTGAATGAGTGACGCAATCGTCGGACAATTAATCCAATTTTGGTTCCCGTTTCAGGATCCTTCATTTTAATTTCACTGCGTATTTAGAATCTACTTTTTAACGGCTCCGCGATTCCAACAACAAATTCGACGAGGTTAAGGTCAATTCTTAAATTGCCACGGACATGATATGTTTAGTTCGCATTGAATGCGGAAATGTAACATTTATTCTTTCTAAACAAATAAGTGATAGTAATGCGAGATAATTTTTAACGGCTTAATTTTAATATCACAATGATGATGCCTTGATTTGCAACAGAAGCGTGTTAAAGTTATTAAAGTAAAAAAGATTTTGCTGGTTTTATTTTTGAAAAATGGTGTCAAACTTTAAGACGCCTGAAATTAAGACTTTGGTGTTATAATTTAAGATATTAGCGTTTTAAAGTTATTTAGATTGACAAATTTTTGATATCTCGATGGAAACAACGGTGCAAAACTTTAAGACGGTTCAAATTAAGATGCTGATGTCTTGATTTAAGACATCAAAAAGTTTAATTTATCAAAACTGTAGAAATCCATAACTCTTTTACGTTCTTGTTAAATTAAGGTAAATTAATATATTTATTAATAAATTAATAACTAAATGTAATATGATAAATTTAAAAGTAACTTTAATTGATAACTTTAAGTGATAAATAAGTAATAAAACTAGAAACTGTAAGTTATAAATTTAAAATCTTTAACTTATCAAACGTAAATAAATAATAAATAAGGTAAGTAAGATCAATTAAGATATCCAATTTATCGAAGATTGCAACTGCCAATTTTATTTAAATATTATAGTTTCATCAAGATATATTCCATGTCTTCCTAGAAGACTCAGTATTTTAATGATTTTTCTTAAACGATGAAAATCAAAAATTTAATATTATTTCATTGTCACATACGAATTTTAGCAATCAGCAAAATTCTCCCGTGACGTTTTATAATACTAAAAAGTATACAACTTTCAAAAATGATAACGATCTTTACATTTAATAAATTTATTACATTTAATTCCCATGCACCACGTCACTTGTTAACTGCAATTTAAAAAACACGCGAATTTACATCATTGTTATTTACGACACATTTCGAAAAGCAAAGTTAGCATTTACAAATATATACAAATAATTTGAATACAATCAATATTGCAATATTTAAAACAACAAATTTATTTTCATACTAAAACCCGCTACTTTTCATTGGCGTCTTATTATAAGACCGTTGTCTTACATTAAGACCGTTTCAAAACAATATAGTTTTGACATAAAAATGCAATAATCACCAGATGTCGGCTTTGTAAAATACAAAAAAAGTCTTTAATGAACTCGCATACAAGAAAAAGGGTTTGAACGTCGCATATCTGGTTGATTGAAGCGCAGCGAAAATGGGTCGCAGCCCCTGACCAATTATCTCAGTCGGGTCCGCGATGAGACGCGCGTAACGGGTGCTCGTCGAGGGGCCGGCGCGTAATCTCTCGTGCGACCCGCGATCGAGTCGTGTGCCGGCTGACATTTTATTGTGCCGTCTCGGCGGATGCTGAGGCCGTTCGAGCTCGAATTCGCATCGGCTTTCCCGCTATTTCACGCACACGCATTCCGCCGTTACGGTTACCGCAGCACGTGTGCTGTCCGATCGCCAATCAATCTCTTCCGTATCATTTTTAATTTCGCGTTATCGAGTGATCGCGGCGCGTCAACTCGTTCATTTTGATGCGTTAAGGATACTTTCGGTATACATTTAAAAAATAATACCATTTGTAATTGATAAGTCAGTGCACGCTAACCGTTTATTTAATCGCAAGGTAGAGAAGTGCGAGTGACGTCACGTACGAAATAAAAGAAAATATTGATTTGATTGAGACTCAACAAAATGTTGAAAAAAGTAAAACCGAAGTTCAATTAGTGTCTGTACAATGTTTTTATGATATCATGGGAAATTAAATGTATTTTTATAATATACAATCAATGTTGATGACAGGTTGAAATGACGTTTAAGTAACGTTAAATTTACGTTTGCGTGTAAGGTTTTAATTCGGGGAAAAGAGTTTGTTAAAAACTAACTCAATGTTGAAATCAAGTTGAAACGAGGTTTAAATGACGTTCATATGACGTTAAACGAATGCAATTAAAATTCGAAGTTAGTTTAAGTTTAAGCAAAGTTGATTTAATTATCACAATGTGAATTTTAGCAATTGTATTTCTTAAATATCAGTTTAATGTTTAAATTAGGTTAGTTCTCTGAATAATTATGTAGTCTAGAATTCATGAATTCTTGCTACAATTGTAGAATAACAACAATTGTCTAAATTTCAGTAATTTAATGCATTTAAAATTTTATATATTCTTATTTGATTTTGTTTGTATATATGTCGTATATGCATACACAAAGACATATAGTTTTACATGTAGATACGCTTAATTTCGATTATGTTGGGGTAGGTTTGGTGGAAATGTTAAATTTCATTTTAAAGCAGTTTCAAGAATGATTTATTACTGGTTAAAATATTTGTTTTTAGAAATATTGGTTTTAGAATGAAAAAAATAAATTTAATTTTGATTAGATTTTTTATTTATCATTTATCGATGCAGATCATATGCGTTATATATAGTATTTTTTGATTGGAAATTTGTTTTTGATTTTTTGATTAAATTCAAGGTATTTGATTGAATATTAATAAATACCGGATCGCACTTCGCACACATTGCAAATTTCCAGTAAAATGCCTTCAAGGATCCGTTACGAATTTATAGCACGATTTTAATAACGAGCCTGTCTGGCTATTGATTGCAATTGCCGAATAATGCACACATAATTTTAACAAAAAATCTTTTACTCATTTTCCTACACACAAACACGAAGTTTCAAATTTAAACTGAACTGATGAAATAATACTTGTTAAAAGTTCGTTATTTTCGACGAATTGAACTTAGCTACGTTCTACAATGTATTTTTGCGAGTAATGAGAATTTATATGTACTTTTCAAATTTTTTTAAATCAAGCGGTAGAAAATTTTTTCTGATTGAAAATCGTTCGCTTTAGATCGGCCGTAATCTGATCGAATACAAAATAACTCGAACGCAATTAACTGTTTCACGACATCGAAGACATGATTTCGAGTAATCCCATTGAAAAAACGTCTTTAATTATTCAAAATTACAAAATTCCCGCTAAATATAACGGATTTTCAGTTCTGTTTTGAAATTTGAATTTCAGAGTTAGCTGAATTCTTTTTCATACGAAATCGAAACACTTTTGAACTAAATTTCTTGAACTCTGACTTACCCGAAAATCTCAGCTTTTCCCCAACATCCCACTCTCGGACTCAACTCACACAAAAAAATTGTAAGTTGATAAACAGAAAACGAATTGATCAAACAATAAATTTTCGGAGAAAAGTAAAAAAATTTAAATATTGTTCACTTCAAGTTATAAACAAAATCTTTTATTTTACTACTTATTTTAATCGATTCAAATCAGTAATAGCTTAAACGAGATCACTGCGTGCATTCTGATGCTCGGGCGGAGCGAACTTGTTAAACGTGCGCGCGGATTGTGTTTCGAGACTGAACGTGCATTAGCTTCCGCGGAGCATTTTCTTGGAGAATGTCCCCTACTATGCCCAAGACACCGCCGAACATGCGGTCATGCACGAAGAATCACGTGCTATCATTTCATTGCGTAATGGGCATACACGGATTTTTTTAAACTATATCCAATTTTTTCTAATCTAATTCCGAATTTGCATAATTCAAGTTTGAATTTAAAAACTGGAATTGCATTTTTAAACATTCATTTAAAAAAAATATTGAACTTCAAACACTTTTAGTAGAATAATAAATAAATAAATAAATAATGCAAATATAAATAACTTTGAATTTATTTTTGATTTCTTCTTATATTATAATTAAAGTTAAAAATTGTTATGTATAAATTTTGTATTTAAACAATTTTTTTATTAAATTCATATTTTCATAATTTTAAATATGAATTTATAATAGAAAATTTAATGCTCTTTGTCTTTTGAATAGAATTACATTAGTAAAAAATACAATGAAAAAAGACTTTTTTATTATTATTTATTTTTCAATAATAAAAGGCGACATTAAAAATAATATGTGCAAGAAGTTGAAAAATGAAATAGAATAGGTG
Organism: Habroteleia sp. ZL-2020; assembly: GCA_022817445.1. Classification (NCBI taxonomy): domain Eukaryota; kingdom Metazoa; phylum Arthropoda; class Insecta; order Hymenoptera; family Scelionidae; genus Habroteleia; species Habroteleia sp. ZL-2020. The sequence continues at coordinate 7,356 of JABFPK010002366.1, forward strand.
AATAAGTCTCGCGGTGCATATTTTTTCAATTTTTATGTAAAAATCAGTTTATTATTTATTTCTATTTATTATTTTATTTTTATTTATCTGTATTTTGTATCGATTTCAATCGAAATTTCGTTCAGTTATACTATGTCAATTTTTCAAGTCGAAAAATGTTCAGAATCCAATTCATTTAAAAATAAACGTTGGAAACTTCCTGTACATAAAATAATGTAAAATTGTAATTTTTTGTTTAATTCTTGTTTCTGTTTATTAAAATTTATAATTATTTATAAAATATATTATATAAAAATTTAATTTTTAATTTATTGCTATATTTTTAACAAAGGCATATATGTTTATTAATTTCATATTTTTTAATTTTAAATATAAAGTAGTATTAGGAGTTAGACATGTGTGTGTTTGTGTGATTTTCTTTCAAATAAAATTATATTAGTGAATGCAACTGCATTAGAAAAAGTGAGTCTTCAAAATTACATAGGTAAAAATTAAATTCTTCGAGTCTGGTCAAGGAAACTATTGTGGAAATTAATCCTGTTTAGAAAAACTTAACGGTTCTCAAGGAATGTCATTAATTATTAAAAATTCCAGATGAAATCTGGATTCTTTTCTTCCTGGGGCTAAGTTTGAAAGACACCCTGCATAGTTCTAGAAACAGAATTATAATTCAATCATTGTAATATATCATTCTGTTTGTCATTCATTTATTATTTATATAAAATGTAACGAATGATAAGTTAACTTTATATCATTAATTTTATATACACACATATTATTATTTTATTATAAATAATAATTTAAAAATATTTCTATTCAAAGCATCAAAAAAATAATTTGCTATACAAAATAAAAAGTGAACAATTTTCTATAGTAAAGTATAAATTTATGCTTCAAATAAATAAATTCTTTTTTGAATGTGCGGATGATTAAATTAATTAATTTTTTAAATATAAGAATTCTCTATTTTCAATAGATTTTATTTTTAAATGTGTATTTAAATTTATTTAGATTTATTCGTGTCCAGTAGTCAATTAGATTTTTCTAAGACATCATACTGGTTTATTATATAGTTTGAATGTTTTAGAACGAAAGAAGATTGGATTTTACATAGGATTAAATCCAGAATCTCTTAACTTTAAATTAAGAATTATGGTACTCTCAGAACATGTATATCATAATTAAATTATACAAAATTATAAATTAAAAAAAGATTACTTTGACATATATTTTTTATTTTAACAATTCTCTTCTTAATTTTTATAATTAGGTCAATTTTAACGTAGGTATAATTAAGTTATTGTTTAAATTAGTTTTTTGAATATTTATTACAATTATTAAATTATAATTGTTCATTTTATTTATTATGAGACAAACTATTTTTATTTTAATTCAAAATAATTTTGGATTCAACTGGGAATTGAACCCGGAACCTTCCGTACCCGAAGCAAGAAATCATATTCCTAAACCATTGAGTCTTGTTAACAGAACATTTCAAATATTTCATTGTCTTAAAATTTGTATTTGTACATGTATATTATCTTAAAAGTATAAACATTTATTTTTTGAGTTCAAGAATTATATATTATATAAATTAAAACACATATAATATTTAATCATTGGTTATATAATTTAAATAGAAAATTAAGATTTTTATTTTTTTAAACTATAATTTATAAGGTTTTATAATTAAATCTTAAATATCATTACAAAGATTTTATTTGAAACTGGTATTTCCATAAATAAAAATCAATTCATACGTAATAAAATATTTATTTTATCTTATAAAAACAATTTATACAATGAACATCCCTTTTTACACTTTATCGTGATATGTACAAATTTTCTTGCGTATCTACTTTTTATATTTTAAAAACTCCTTTGTATTTCGAGAAGTTCACAATTTTGTTCATCGATGAGTTCTTTTAAAAATAATATTCATTGTTATATTTTAACAATATTTTTTTTCAATTTCTTTTTGATAGAGTAGATATGAAACTCCATAATTTGTATAATTTATAAAATCAAATATGAAAATAAAAAATAACATCGAAATATTTGTTGCGAAGCATAAAATTAAATTCAGTCGCAAATACTGTTACAAATGAAAAAAATGTAATAACAGTTTCTACCAATTAAATCAAATGTCGCTTTGCCATAATTTAATAGTTTTATCATGAGATCCAGAAGCGATTATATTTTTTGACGGATGGCATGCTGTACTTAATACCACGTCTGAAAATTAAATGAAACCAAACGTAATTAAAATATAAAAAATAATATACATAAGAAAATAAAAATGAAACAAAATTCAAATTAAAGAAAAAAGTACCCTCGTGTCCTTCTAATCTCTGAACTATTTCTTTGGTTTGTAAATCCCAAAGATAAATCAATTTATCTTCAGATCCTGAAACAATTGTCTAAAAAATAAAATAATAGTTTAGGGATTACTTAAGAACATTTAATATTTGTATATAATAATTTATCAGTTTTCTTTTTATTACTTTTAATCCCGTGACTGAGAAATTTGCAAATATGCAATATTTGCTACCCTCATGTCCCATATAAGTTTTCAAAACTCTTTGTTGATGATAGTCCCACAATTTCAGATGACTATCCATAGTTGCGGATAAAATGTATTTCCCGTTTGGTGAAAACTTCGCGTAAGTTATAGGAGTATTGTCTTTCAGTGTTTTTAAACACTGTCCTGTTTCTGTGTCCCAAAGTCGGCTGCAGTGATAAAAAATGAATATTTTGTTTTTAATAATGTCAACATGAAATTTATATAACTTAATTAAAGAACTTTAAAACTATTATATAAATAATATATTAACCATAAACCGTCATAACTGCATGACAGAATAATGGAACCATCTCGATTAAAATCTGTTGCCGTCACTGGCTCAGAATGGGC
>JABFPK010002368.1:0-10268 GCA_022817445.1 Habroteleia sp. ZL-2020
CATTTTATCACTCTAATAGCTAATTGAAGCTAAACAGTTTTCTACCGCAGTAAAGTTCGCAAAGTTGGACACTTTTTTAGACACTTTTGACTTATCTTCTTTTTCGAGGGATGATAGGGGGTGGAAGGGATTATTCATCGCGTTAACTTATATGATCATAAAGAGAAAGCAACTATTCAGAATTCAAAGTATCATCTAATTCGGATCATATTCAAACGAAATTTAACGGTTTAGAAATTCGGTATTTTCGGGGCATTTTTAAGTGGTACTTTTTTTTCCTTGAGTATATTAAAAAATAGGATATTGCACATTATAGTATCTTCGAAAAATTATTTACTTCGTTAAATTAACGTTTACTTTCACATGTTACATTTATGAGTTTATTGTTTTATAAAATGCGTATCCCATTATTTTTCAACGTGAAGTACGAGAAAAACAAGAGCTTCATTTGTTATACGATCTGCGAATTGATAAATAATTCATAGCTCATCGCGCAACGTGCTTAGATGCCAGTAATTGAACGTACAAATCGAATTCGTAGTTTCAATCTATGATATACATTTGTTCTTCAAGTCTCGGAGCAAATTCCAATTAAATGTCTTTATTAACAAATATAATTAGTATGCGTTGAATATATTATGCACATTCGATGCACAAATTCGATTAAAAATTAGTAATTTTAATTCGTAATTAAGGAAACCATAATTTATGAAGTATAAAATATAAAGCAACTTATACAATGTATTCAAAAAATAAAAATGTATCTAATTACGATAATGCGACATATTTGCACACAATGTTCCTTCTATATGCATTTATATACGAAATAAATTTTTAATTTTTTAAAGAAGTATGTTTGTTATTTATTATTTTCATTAATGTTAAAAGTATTTTATAAACATTGCTGAAAAAATTATACAGATTATAATTAATTTAGATTTTTAAATATCAATTTAATAGAAAAGGCATATTTTTTAATTTGAAAACTGTGAAAGAAGAAATTATCAGTAATCTTGAAAAATGTCTGGTAAGCTGCGACGTTATACAAAGAAAGACTATTTAAAAGGTATTCGAGCAAAAATTTGTCTCTTCTTTATCAAGTATACAAATTGCTAATTAATTAAGTGCACAAAACTAATTAAAAATTAATTATTTTAAAAGTGAAATGGTACACTGTTATATAAATCCTATTACTTTTTTATTGTTATTTATTTTTATATTCTTCATAACCCATGAATTTTTAACTCGTTTAGTACTTTAGAGATATTTTATATATTATTATAAAGTTTGTTATATAATATGATCCCAAGAAATGGAATTTTTCTTGTTATACTTGCTACGTGTATATTATATAACGGAACTTAACTTGGCGTCTTAAATGTATTACTAATCTATGCAAAAGATTAGTTAATCCTATTTAAGAAGTTTAAATAGTTTGTAATTTTTTCTCGTATATAAGGGCTCAGTATTTTAGAGCTTTTTAAGAAATACATGTACGAGGTATAAATCTCAAGTCTTTATGCAAAGATGTAGTACATAACATCTCAATTCCGAAAAATACATTGCCACTTAGTTACTTGAGTATACTTAGTATATTCGAATAACCAGTTTTTTGATTCTACGACATTAATTAAACCAATTTTCCTTTTTACATTCTAGTATAATTAAGGACACTGAATGAAACAGCAATTACCAATTAACAAACTTAAAAACCGAGATACAAATATCGAAACATGTTTACTTTGGTATAAATTAAGTTTAAACAAAAACACAAAATAAAACAAGCCCGATTAACAAAGTCATTGTATTTCTGAATGAATATTTGCAGAAAAGAACATAGATTTGAAATTAAATGTAGAAATATTAATGAAATTCATAAAAGATTTCTCCTGTGTCATGCCATTCTTAAAATCGAAATCTAAATGCCTGAATGTAAATTACTCCTTAGGTCATATTAGAATAACTCCATTGTTAAATAACTGTCAATAAACTTCGTACACTCGCCGAACCGCGTTAATTACATTGAATCACTGTACACTTAAAACAAATTCACAGAGTTGAAACATCAAAATTGGTCGCACATGTAAAGGTGCGAAGTTTGCAAACGTCGCGAGGTGTTCGGCGACGAGTTGAAAAGAACACTGACTAGTACTGGAAATGTTGAAGATTGCCCCAAGAAACAAGGGGAGGGAAGGCCTTGGGGCCCCGACGCCCTCGTATCGGGCCCCGCCACTTGCCCCACCACTCGATAAGAGCGATGCCTCGGCTTTGCCCTCCCGCCATTTATGCCATCCGATATATTTATATTCGTTTCTAATACGCGCGAATGCTTTCCGACTCTCATTTTACCTCGGGGTAAGTACGCGTTTTTTGTGTCATGGGCCTATTCGGGTTGTTTGTTGGGTCCCTATCCCCGCGTATCGTATGACACGTTACGGGGCCTGATGCGAATTCCGAGACCCCTTGCGGTTTGACTTCGCATGCTCTACATATCTTTCCGAGTTCATTTTGATGCTCACTTTGCCGCACCCGAGTCGTTTTAATACGGCGCAGAAAAATCATAATTGAAACCACAAATCGCACGGAGAAGAAAATTCAATCGAGTGGCGATTGTGCAGATAAAGACGTGAGATGGTCGAGGTTAATGCAATTTTTAGTCAGCCGAGTAAGCGAGATGGATAAATAAAGATTTTATAGCCGCTATTCGGGAATATATCTTGTATGATAGAACATTTAATTAAACTACCTTTTTGTCTTTATGATATGAAAGGATTGGTTTTTATGGCGAAGTAAATTTAAAATTTGTGATAAGAAATTTGTATGAAAAAAAATACTGAATGTGTAGGAATAAATTCAGATTAGATTTAGATACAAATATAACGAAGTAAATATTGTTCGTAAAAGGATTAGACTGAAATATATTTTTATTTCAGTTATAAAAATAATATTAATTATTATGAGTTTCCTCTATTAAAAGTAAAATGAATAAACTGAAAATAAAAGTAGCTATTTTAAATACAAACTGCAAAGAAACTATTGATAATATTAAAACAGTAGTATTATATTTTTAATTGTATATCAAGAATTCCTTTGTACAAAAAAAATAAGCAATTAAATTCAATTTAATTATAATTATATTAAATTAATAATATTATTTGCTCAACTTGATACTTGAATAACAATATGCAATTCTCAATTACAAATTTCAATGTCATTTTTCTATACTTATAGACATAATATATAAATAAAAAATAAAAATGTACTTTAAGAAGTGATGCAGGATCATCAGCATAATCTTGTAAAAAAATTTTATCAGGATAATAGTAAATATTAATTGCAAAAATATTTGCAATTATTAATATATATTTAATAGTACAGAATAATAAATACGTTCATTCAATATTTAATAAAATCTATAATTACATATGTGATATTGTCAGAATTGTGTATATTCTTGTATTAATAAAGTTGTCTTTATAGAAAAAAATACTTAGAAAAATGCTATATTAAAAATGACCATGCCGTTATAAGTGCTGGAAGAAATCATTTTAAATGCTTCACAATTACTCTAGCATAATAGCGATCTTTCATGCATAGTATATATTCTTAACACTTTCACTTGTAGGAATAATAATATAAATTTATGGTTTTTCATGCACTTCTATATATACACAATCTTTTACTTGGTTGAAATCAATTTCAAGTTTAATCACATGAAACTTTCTTGCGATAAGTTAAAATTGATTTGAAGAAATAATAAATCAATGTCTAACCATCTATATAAAGAAATTTGTTTCCATTGAACAATTTTAAGAAGTGTATACTTATCAGCGACTTTACTAATATCAAAATATAACTACAGTTAACGTAAAAAGCATATTGATATGATAGTAGTATATAGTGATAGATTTGTTCAATTTTAGTATATTAGAAAAAACAAATTCTTTCTTTTTATTTAGAGTGGAAATTACATGTAACTTAAACACCAGTGAATATTAAAGCTTTGATGAAAAATGGAAGTAAACAAACGTATAATGCAAGGCCATTAATTTTATAGTTGCTTTACTGTAATTTATAATGGTCTCTACAGCAATTTACCGCGTAGAAAATGGCATATTGTTATATCCACAATAAATCAGACCTAACTAACTATAAAATCAATTCTGTGCTTTTATAGTTAAGCTCGATGTTATTCACGCTATTTTTCGAATTGCGGGTGCGTCTATTCAGTGGCACATTTGTGAACGTAATGATCGACAGAAATTCTGATATTCGCACCGGACGTCGATGATTATGAGCTGCATAAACATTTGCCTCGCATATTATTTTAACATCATTTCGTATTTTTTGTTCGTTAGTGACCGGTTAGCAATTCATTTCTGTCTTTGTGCATGTATGGGTTAAAGTCCTGTAAGGCGTGGCGATTGCTCGCATATTAGTTACAAACCCACGTACATGTTACACATATAGACGGCTTGCACCCACGTGTGACTTTATTGAATCAAACGAGACTGGCCCATACAGTAAACAAATTGTTTTCCCAAGTTAATTTAAGAGATTCTTCTTAAATTTCACACTTGCATGACAGAAACAAAAGGTGTTTTGGACGTGTTAAATTATTACTATAATTTTTGTTTTTTTTCTTTTAGCTTATTCTTCGTTGTCTATAAGTTTAGTTTCAAAGTTTAGTATTCATAGATTTAAATTTGACATTGCAAATCAACTTTACTTTAAATTTGTCATTATTTATAAAAATTGATCATTTTATGCAATGATTTAAATAATATAATATTTAATTAGTTTGATTATGTATGAAAAATAACATTTTATTTATTATTTTGTTTAATTTTTATTTTGATTTAATTGTTTGCAATTTTGTTAATTATGAATTGGGACAGGTTTTGTGATAATTATTCTTTTGTAATTTTATCACCGTTTGTTTTAAATAAGGAATTGAAAGCTTATTTATTTATAAAATTTATTTATAAAGTTATAAAAGTTATAAGAAGTGTTAATTACTTAGTTATATGTAAGTGTTCAGAAATTATTTGTTTGTAAAAGTGCAACCGCAACTACAGTAACGATAAAGCAACGGCCAAACAGATGGCATGCGGCTGTCATTCGTTTGTTAGTTATGCCACTCTTTTCCCGGTTAAATTATGTAACATTTAATCATTCTTATTACTAACGACCTTAACGGTTTAAAAGTCATACAGCTTTTTATTTTTTTCGAACTTAGTGATTTAGATGTAGAATATTCCTTGATTTGAAAATTTTATATAAAATTATAAAAGAAAATTGAAAATTGACCTTCATTTTTGAATTGTAATGAATTTACATGATTTTACAGGATAAATTTTAAATTACAAGTATGAATTTGAATTTCTGTATGTAAAAAATTGCAACAAAAGACTTATTTATACATGAAAACAAAAAAATACTAACAAAATGATTGAATAAATTATTTTAAATTTTAGGAAATATTTTTATATATAATTTTTGAAATAAACAGTAGTAGAAAATTTTTTTCCAAAATACAGTAGTAGAAATTTTGCCTAAAAATGATCTTAAAGTATTTGAGATGCAGTCTGTATTAAAATTTTTGGAAAAAAACGTTAAAATATTATAATAATGACCGATTACAATAAAATCTTCCAATCATTTAATTTATTCTTTCTTTTAGAATCAATTGAATTAATAATTGGAACATCTTAAGTTTACTTTTTAAATTTTTTGAATTATTTTACATAAAAGTTTAACCACCGTTATAAATTTGATAAATCTTAAAAGTTTTATTATTACATAATGTAAATTAAGTATGTGAATTAAGAGATTTCATAATTTCTTAATGAAAAATACAAGTCTATATTCATCTTCTATTTTTATATAGAATTATATATAAGGAGTATAAGAGTGATTTATATAATTATGAACACACATTTTTAAATAAATATACTAATTTTGTACTTATAGTTCATGTCTGAATATATATATACATTCAATGTAAGAAACTTGCATATTCTGTATGCATTTATGTATTAATACGTATTAATATTGCTCTGTTTTGAACTTTTCAACATCAACCGGTATTCATAAGAAATCATCTATCTTTAATTTCGCATTAACACACTCAGAAAAATATTTTATTATGTGCAACTAAATAGTTTGGTTGGCTGTAATTAGTTGACCCAAGCAAAAAATTTGGTTCACATAACAAAATCTTTTCTCGTAAATATCATATAGTATTAAAAAATAATAAATATTTAATATTTTCTTGATATTTCTACAATACTTTGTTTTATATTTCTAAATGTTTTATTTTCACCAAACAAATATTTATTAAGTACTTTTTATTTATTATATATATTATAATTTTATATTGATTTATCAAATAGCTATTAAATATTTTTTAAATATTTGTCACTATAAGGGAAGTAAGGATTAAATTACACTAATTTTTGCACAAATTTTTGATTGAGATAATTTAGTTATGTTTCTGTTAAATGAACAAATTTATTTAGTTGTGTAAATCAAAAATTTGGTTGATCATATTTCTACCAAATTATTTTGTTGGGAAAACCAAATTTTTGTTGGCACAGCAAAACATTTTTCTGAGTGCAGTAGGTAGAATAACTGAATATTTGTTGTCTGAGAAATACGATTTCGCGCGTACCCTGTAATATTTTCTTGCTTTCTCGTTTAACAAAAAACTCTCGAACGAATCATTAGCGACGAGCCGACGAATACTTTCCTAATAAAATTACAAGTATAATGAGATAATTCTATGAAGTTGAATCGCGAAAGGTGCCCATGGCTCTAAATATCGAAAATTTTCAAGAAACATTCGGCAACTGCGCTTACTACGAATTAGCAATTAGCTTTCGTGGCCAATCCTAGAGATTGCGGACGATATAGATGCAACGTTGTCTCTCTCGCAATCTTAGTTCATATTTGTCTCCCATCTTGCTCTGTCCCACGAAGGGTCATTACGACTTCCTGGGCGTTGTGGAACGACGAGAAAAAGAAGAAACGCGATATCTCGCGTGCGCAATTTTAATGGTGGGGAAAGGACATTACTACTTTGATGAATATATACAACATGCTAAATGCTTTTGAAATATAAGAAATTTTAAAATTTCAATGTAAAAATGAAAATCAACTTTTTCTTATAGTTTTCGGAATTAAACGTTCATTAATCATTAATGATTAAATTACACAAATTTTTTACCTAACGATGAAGTTTATTTGCGCATAATTCTTCGATAAAAATACAAGATACAAATACAAGACGTTTTTTAATATTTAAAAGTCAGATGTCGCTATAAACCCCTCAAAACCAAAGAAAATTAAAATGTATTTTGCAGCCTCTGTCAGTATTTTACAATACCTTATCTTTTGTCGCATTGCGTGTGATTTACTTTGCCAGGACTCGAATTTAACAACTATGACACCTTGTTAATCCCTGTTAGAACCCTACTTGAACTTTTTCAGAAATTGATATGGATCTTGCTTGTCGTTTCAGTAAAATTTAATCGGGCGCGAAAGTTTGCGAAAAATTATATTATCTCACGGTATTAAAATATACGATCATGACACTCATTTTTTAATACAAAGGTTGTTATTTGTGTCGCGCGTCAGAATCCGTTACACGTACTTTTACAATGAAACTTCCGAGCTTTCTCGGATTGAAAGTTCCATGCGATCATCAACTTGGCGCTACCGCCAACAAAGCATAATTAAACCGAATTATGATTAATAACGTTGGTAATCATTTAATGATTTTCAATCTTTCTTTTAGACTTCTCTCGCTCACACAACGCATTCTTGCGTTTTTATCAATTTCATTTCAAATTGACAGTGAAGTACACACTCGTCGAAAACAAAGAACATAATAATTCGATTATATTTGCGAAATTTTTACTTATTTTTTTAATTGCTATTGAATATATTACCTATAATTTATGCGTGCAATAAGAAATTGTATTTTTCATTTTTTTAGAGCTCACACGTTTTATATGGTTGCGTGCAATTAAGTTCTTCCTGTATGTAAATGACTAATGAAGTTGATTTCACATTGAGAGCTAAAAATGTATTATACTGGGACGAAAAATAAATTATTCTTAGTGTAATCTTTACTATGTAACCATTTAAGTATAATAATACAAATACTTTTTAATCATACAAGACATTATGAATAATCACTATTCAATAACGTCGTCATTTTGTGATTATTATTAATCGAAGAATATGTAATGATAAATGTTTTGTGTGTTTATAGCGTTTAAAAATAGTAGGTTAAACATACACATATGCTTTTGACATGTTACGTACTACTTTTAACTTATAAAATTATACGTAAATACTTAAAAATATGAATAATACATTTAGTTACATAATTAATGTTATGTCGTACACAGTGGTATGATTTGTGCTTGTATGTGTCGTAGATAAAGTATACACATTACAATCCATGTTGTAAGCTACAGTTTGTAATTCATAACTCGCCATGTTACTCCATATTGAATATGACTTTATATTTCCCATTGCTATACGTCATTAACAATGCTCATTTATGGCTACAAAACAGTTTCAAATGTTAAATTGAATTTAATGAAGTGCAGTTGATTTTTAAATAATTTTTAATTTAGTAATTTAATACTAAAACAAATAAAATCTGCGAAATTACACATGTGATTATTAATAAAGTATAGGGAGATTTTCAAAAATCAGAAAACAATTATGCAACTAAGGTAAGCCACTTTATTGTAGGCATTGTAGGTTAAAACTTTATTTGTATGAATAAATAATTGTAAACATTCGTGAATACGTATGTAGTTTACATTTGCATATATAAATTTCGAAATTTACAATCGTAAAAAATATATTCTTCTTACTGATATAGACAATAAAGTCAAAAATAAAGACTTTCTTATATTAGACAATTATGAGTAATTCGCTTTAATCTTGACAAAATAATAATATAAATTTCATTGAACAATGTCGTTGGTTAAAGTAGAATCCTGTTATAGTTAAGCATATATTTTATCTTGGGTAATTCTTGTTATTATCTAGCGATTGATAAAAAAGTTTCTTGATTCGAAATTGCATCCGATTTGAAGCAATTATTTGCTCGGGTTGATATAAAAAAACGTCGTTGTATACACAAGAAAAGTGTTTACAGCATCTTATGAAGATACACGAAATGGGTGGGGTTGATTAATGGCCGCAGAAAGAACAAGTAAATAGTGACCGAGGCTGCGCTACGTCACGCGTACATCGAATTTTAAAAGTACTCGCCAGAAACAGGCCTGAAATGTTCGTATGACTTTCATTTTTCGAGATTGGTAACCGATGCCACAAAAAAGTGACAGTGTGATTAATGGTACAAATGGAATCGCTTTTGCGGCATTGCGCGTATCGTTCGCAAACGAATAAGTTAACTTGCGTGAGATAAACGCAGATAAACGCAATTCAACTAAATAAGTTGAATAAGGAGAAATGAGTTACAGATTTGTAAACGTATTTATATCGGTAAGGAAGTTCCAGATGATTTCTTCTATCGAATTCATTTTTAAATTCAATTTTTCTTCCTCATAATTCCTCACAATTTAATTATAATTATTTTCAACATTATGTTGGTATCTATGCTTACACAATAACATTAGATGTATTATTGGTTTTGAACAGATTAATCGAAAAACGAAACTGCATAATTTACGGGTATTATTCATGGTAAATTTGATGTTTCTATTAGGAAATACCGTAGTCGAGTGGTTTAAATATCTGCGACATACGCGAGCGTCCCGAGTTCGAAGCCCAGTGAAAGCCGTATGAGTTTTCAGAATTTCCATGCACTGACCACTTGTTTGGAAGATAATGATACTTTGTTCATAGTGTACTATATAATGATATAAGTAAAATCAAGCTAGTTAATTTAATAAGAATTCATTAGTTTTAATTCGAAATACTTATATTAAAAACAATATTTTTACATAAATAGCAAAATAGAAATTGTTAATAATAATATAAAAAAAACATCAATTTCTTAGTTTATTATATCAAAAATATAAATAAAATAATTGCAACTTGGTTTAATACATATTAAGCTATTGAATTACACTGTCGACTTATGGTAAAAACTACTCTATTTTATGCTGTTTCGGCGTAAAACGTGAATTTTTACGAACATATATTTTTAAGTTCGTAGCAATTTCACAGTTCGCAATAAATGAAGCAAAGATTGCCATGAAATATTGAAAGCTTCTTAT
>JABFPK010002369.1:0-10266 GCA_022817445.1 Habroteleia sp. ZL-2020
ACTTTACATACTTTTTCATTGCAATAGTTAGTTTTATGTCGAATGATGCAATAGGCAAAAACTGATGTAAAATATTCCAAATTTAATAATCTAGGAATTCATCAATAGATTTTTTAGAAATTTAAACTATTGGTGTTAATATTTGTAAAAATATATTTTTAACGGCAATCTCACAATTCAAACATTAACGAGTGACATATCGCCTTAATAATATATATTAGCACAAAGCTCGTTTTCCTGTTTTATATTCTTATTTCTCTGGTTAGGCTGGACAGTTTTGACGAATAAGTCAAAATGCAAAAAAATTGTATTATAACAGTGGAGGGTTGCTCAGAAATTTATTTATATGCGCAAAATGTAATTTGCGGGAGTAAAAAAGTAAAGCAAAAGTGTTTATCCCTCTGCTCAATTTATATTCAAAAAATGTGAAATCTGGGCACCATAAATTGGTGAAAAAAGTTTCATGAAAGAATCACGGTATATATGATGATAACATTCTTTTGTTTAAATTGTATAATTGTTGAAAATCCAAACTGGATATTCTAATGTTAAATTGAATTTGAATGAGAATAGATATTATTTGTTATTGTGTTCTTATAAATACCTGCAATGATGTTTGCGTCTTCCAAGCCAAAACTCGGTATCACATCCCATACAACGGTTAACTGCATGGTCAGGAACCCACAATGTGGGAGCTGGGCCCAATTCTTCGACAGCCTCCCAAGACATATCCGAAGGTAAAGACTCTCCGTGATCTCCAGTGCTTCCCACGGAATCTGGTAGCGACCCCTATAAATAAAATTTTGAATTAGAAAAAAGTAATACAATAATTATATCTAGCTTAATTCACTAACTTCTCTTTTTATAATTTCTTATATCAGTTATCTTTTATTTCTATCGAGACTAATTGTAATCTAATTTTGCAGAGTTAACAAGAGCATAATCGTTTATAGTTATTTCTGATTATTTATTTCGGTAGCTTAAATTAGAACTGAATAGAATTTGGCATGTTTTCTTCAAAAACACAAACAATAAATTAGAAAAAACGTTACTTTCAGTGCAATGCAAGATTAAAGTTCACAACTTAAAGTACTTGGACGATATTTCAACAAATCTCTTCTTCATCTTAATTAATTATCAAAGCATCGACACAGATCTTCTTTTGTCTCGCAAAACGAAATTCAGTGCTCTTATTGTACAATATTTTAAGGATATGAGATCTCATCCGACCTTATTATTCCATAGTCAGTAATTTATTAAACTCCTGTAATCCATACTGATTTACATATTTAATTTTAATCTACAATCGTAAAAAAAATGAATGTTGTATCAAATACTATATAAAAAAGTGTAATTAGATAAGTTAAAATGAATAAACGTCGCTAGTATAACTTACAATGTCGTCAATGCGGTCCGTATCTGTGTTGTGGTTGCAGACCTGCTTAACCAGTGCCAGTCTAGTTGTGTGCAATTCTTTCCTCAACGCCTCTTCTTTGAGCTATATATACATGAGAAAAATACTGCATTAGAGTTCCATTTACATTTATTTCTATTTATACTCTATTTGTTATTATTATTATCTGTGAAGGTGATATAATATGTCAATATACTTGAAGTTAATATCTTTATAAATATTATTGCATAAAGATATTTATAAAAATATAGCATAAATTCATTCGAAACAAAAAAGAATTTCATATTATGCAATCCGAAAGAACGCTGGATGGACCGTTAATGTTTTATTCTTTTTTTCCTTTTTCAGTTAATGATATAAATTTTGGTTTGGTTTTGATATTAAGGTAAACTTAATATCCAGTAATAAATCAATTTATCTAATCAAAAATTAAAACTGAACGAAATATCTTTAATATATTTCGCATGGCGTGCGTGGAAAGAGGTCATAATAGTGGCGAGGCCATATGAAGGGCGGAAATTTTGAGTCTTTAAATATGTCGTGATTGAATAGAGCAGCTGGTGTTATTAACATTGATTTCCTCAGACAAGACATCACATATAATTATGCTTAAATATCACTTCCAGGAAAGTTTGTGTGATCGTTTAATTATATATTAATAATATAAATATTCTTTAACTTTGTTGAATTTTTCACATTTCTTCTCTATAACAGTAATTCCTGACATTTGTATTTCAGAATAATGAGAGAATTTCTATATAACAATCCCCTAACTTCGTTGGGGGAAATGTTCTCTAAAGGCATTTTCTCTCTGGGGCTCAAATGGCAGATTATCCATTGGGTGCATATATATTATAAAATATATGCCCTTGACGGGAGGAAGAGAACTGATAATGAAATGGCAGCAGCCAAAATATGCAAAAATAATAATGAAGCGATGGCTTAAATTTAATTAAATTAAAAATAATTTTTTTAATTAACCAAAAGCTTTTCTTAAACAATAAATTATAATATATAAAACAAACCATATACATTGTGTAAAAAACAATGTTTTATATTTTTAATATAAGATATTTCAATCAAAATCGAACAAAATAGAAAATATATATTTCTTAGACATATTTAAAAACTTATAAATATCGTATTTGTAAACACTTTTAAATTCCAAGAGACCCAGAATTGTATAAAAAGTAGCATTTTTGTAATATATTTTGTAATAAATTGCATTAAAAACACAGTAAATTTGGTAAAAATGTTTGGCATTTAATATTGCATTTTCACTATTCTAAGTTAAGCCACCTTCTGTTCAACGATGATTTGTTGTAATCGCATCTGCACGTCGCAATGAATGACAGGTAGACCGTCTACGTCGTCCAACCTGTCCGGATTATCTAAAATGACGTCTTGATGAATCGGTGACGGAATACTGCTTGGGGTTTGGGACATCAGGGGAACACTAGTGTCACTCGTCTCGCTACCTTCGGCGTGATTTCGGTTGCAATTGCACGAACTTTTCGTATTCGTCGCGCCGCCGAAATTCGACGACTCTGTGTCTAAACTTAGTTCAACGTCTAATCTGGAAATTCTATCAACAAAGAAATTTCTCAAGTAATTATATCACGATTCCATAAAATCCAGAATTTCATCCAGAATTATTCATCATTAATAGTTATTATAACATTTTGGGATATTAATGTTTATATTCTGATACAATAAATAGATATAAAAGTAAATCTATAATGTCAGCATGAAAGCAAATCCCAAGAACTTACTTATCTTTTTTATCTAACATAGTACTGATAATTAAATCGCCATTTGGTATTAGTGTGTCGGTGGAACTGTCAACCGACGGATTAACGGTTGAGTCGTTCGACTCCTGCTTGCCGTTTAAGAAAGTCGACCTTGATTTTTTGTCATAGCTCGCCTCCTCCTGCTTGTTATCGGTGACAATGTCGTTTTTGCTCATATCGCTGTCGAGATTCTCTAGATTCAATGCGTCAAATTTTCTGTGACGAAGATGAACAATTTTATTTAAAATTGGGATAAATGAACTTAATAAAGCGAGTTAAATATAATATTCGGCATCTCACTTCTCTAACGAAATGCTGGGATCGCTGAGACGCCGGTGCACAATGGAAACATGATCTTGAGCACGAATCAGATCGCCGTACGAACGCGTCTTTGTCATTTGACTTTGCAGCTCTTCGCCATCTCCGCCTTCGATATCGATTATCGTTACTCTTTGCTTTGTATCGCTCGTTCCGAATGACATTTCCATCGACCCCAAATATACTTCGGACCAAAATTTAAGATCTCGTACGTTGCAACTGGGCCACAATACCTAAAATAGTACAATTTTACTATCATTTACAATGGTTCAACATAGTTTTCAAATCTCATAATTTATTTCAATTCAACACATTAAACAGTTGAACATTAATATATTATATCAAATCAATTATCATCCTTTTTTAAGAGTTAATTTAATAATTGTAAATTTTACTATATAAAGAACAAAATAGAAAAATTGTGAATGTTATTACATTTATTTTATTAATTTTTTACATTAAATGCAATAATTTATGATTTTGACAGATATATTTATTATTTTGTAGAATTTGACACGAGCTTGTTAAACCAAAACGTAATGAAATAAACATATTAGCATTCACAAATATTCTATTTTGTTCCTCATTTCGCAAAGTTTATAATTATCAAATAAATATATGTATTATATTTAAAAAGTTTAACAAAAAATTTAACATTTTTTCAGATCATTTACATTTGGTTTTTGTTCAAATTTAGAATAATCAAAGGTTTATTTGACTTAGACTGATAGCGAATTATAAATCTAAATTGTATAATGTATATGTGTAAACCAGTACAGTAACCGTTAGAAAGAACAGCTTGATAACCATACAATTCCTAATGTTTTATTAATTCTTGCCTTATGTAATAACTGGTTTGACATACGTATCTACGCGACATGTATTTTATCTCATTTACATGTCTATTTCTGGTCGTTGGAATGCTGAATTACGGTTTTTAATGTGGAAAGATAGTCTCGCTGAAAACTTTAACACAAGAAAAATTATTAATGTTTTCTTTATTTTTATACCTGACTTTTTGACGAAGAATATAGATGATTAACGAATGAGGTAGAATTGAGAAAGCGCCAGACCGAGAAGGTCCTTTCTCGTATCCTCAATTGCTGTCTTTCTTGTCTTGTGTTGCAAAGGAACGTTCCGAATAGTTGAGAATAGGTATGCTGCGCTAATTTTACCTGTTTTGTCAAGAGTAATAACATTTTATAATGTTTTTCTTTGACAAACGGTATTTATTAGTTTTATAATGCAATATTTAAAATTCATACGCACAAGATAAGCTGACGACATTTGAAAACTACATTTAAACTGTTCTGTTAGTTGATGGACGCAGTCGAGCCACTGCAAAAATACAGGACAGCGTTCATTAAAGTCTTCGTATCCAACAGTTTGGCCACATCTATCGGCAAATTTGTGACCAAAATCCAGCCATTCTCGCTCGCAAAGTATTTGGAAACCCTGAAATGAGCAATGATGTACAGGGCAATGATGTTATAACTCATATCAATTGAAAGTCTAACTATTTATTATTTGAAAACCAATTTAAACATCTATGGGCCCGTGTAATTTTCAGTTCACATTTTAATTTATCGACATTTTACCAAATAATTACAGCTTTTGTTAGGCCGTTATTACCTGAAAGTCACATAATGAATATATCGCAATAAAATTGTTTTTAAACGAAACAATTTTCTTTTTCATTTGCATATATAGGTTTATAATTGCTGATTTTTTTGTAATTTTGTTTGATTTAAAACAAAAATTCGGTCCATAGAGAGTTAAGAAACGAAGAGGAAGAAAATGATTACTGTTCATATTGTGTAAACAAAATTAAGTTTTTATATTCGAATGATGTAATGACCTCCATTGTTCGGTAAAAAGGATCGAGCAAAATTTGAGCTAACGCTACGATTTGCGGTGTTCGGTCCCACCCATCGCTGCAATGAACTAATACTGGTCTTCCGTCGCGCTCGATCGCAGACGCCACCGTTACGGCCGCTCTCAGCAACCCAGACATGTGTTGCAACCACCGTGTGCCTTCCAGAAAACTCCACCAACTGCATTTTAGACAAATAATAATAATATTACATGCATAAAACATTGATAATAAATTACGGTAGTTTCTTATTTCCAAATTTATTCTATAAAAAAAAATTCTTAAATATTTAAAAAAGAAATGTTTTTGATTTAAATATATTATGAAAACATATTTTGCAAATATAATTAATTTGTATTTTTTAATACTTTTATTAAATTTGATTATATTTAGTAAGTTTGCATTGTTCTTTATATTTTGCTCATGCATTTTTATTCAAAATATGACATGAGGAATTTATAAGCAATAAGAAAATAATTGTATCTTTGTTCATAATTCGCAATATGCACAAAACTAACAAAAATAAACTTTAGTCTGATTCGAATCAAGTGAATTATGTATTTAATTTAATAAAATTCGTCAAAACAAGACTATTTTAACAGGTAACATGGTGAGAATATACTTCGGATGATCAGACGATGTGGCACATATCTGTCGCACGGCGTGAAAACTTTTTCTTATTGAGTGAATGTTCGGAAGGTTCATGAATTGTATGTCACAGCTGGGATAATATTCGGGACACTCGCATCCGCCGCCGCGTGCTCTGTTGGCTATCGCAGTTGTGTATGACCTCGCGTCCACGATAAGCACTTTCTGCAATCAAAGGAGAATTTGCAATCAATTTTCATTCTCCTCGAGAAAGTCAATTGATTGATTCAACAATTTCTCTTCTAGATATTCTAGTTTGATAAAAGAAAGCTTTTGCGTACACGGAGTGCAGTTTTTTCAACAATAATCATCAACTTAACCCCTCAACGTCCGAATCCAACTCGTTACTAATGAAATAAATTATTATAATTTATTTCAAGCCAAAGAAACTAACCAACTTTTTTATTTTACATAATAAAACTGGATCTAATTTGTTTAAGATCAACTATTTAATTTTACCAAATATATAAAAACTTTTTTCTGCATTTAAAGAGATATATTAGATATTATACATTATGATAAAATTGATTGAAACGTTACAAAATTGACAGAACTAGTATAAAAAAAACTAAAAAATTACATTTAATATAATCTCATGTAGACTTATAGATCAACGTAAAAAAATTAACTAAATTACCCAAAAATCTAATTTTTGTTCTAAAAAATACATTATCTAAAAATATTGATTAAAGTAATATCAGCATTATTTACCTCGCAATAGAAACAAAATTGAAAAATTTACGTTTATTGTCAGATATGCAGTATATCATGAAGAACATAAGTATATGATCATGGTAATGTTGTAATGTGCATATTATATGTGTGTGCATTTTAAAATAACAAAATGAAAAAAACCTATATAAATAATTTGTTTATAATTAATTTTTTGCGAAATGCAAGTTAATGTGTACAAATTATACATTGTTTATAATGCTGGTATAGGTTAAAAGAGCATTTGCCGTTCATAACTGTTTGCAATTAAAAACGTGAAAAAAAAAACTTATAAATAAACATGTTTAATTGATCAAAATGAATAATAACTCAAATACTTTATTTAGGTAATATTTTATTTCCACAAACTAAAGAAAGAAAAATGTTTAAATTTAAATTTAATATCAATTCAAAATATTTAACTTTTTTTTATTCATTGTATGAAACCCTGATATGAAATGCATTGCGAGCTTAGCAGCTTGCCCTTTGATCCGCCCCACCCGAATGATCCTTCTCTAAGCGATTATAAATTTTGTGTTAGTGACCCCTCAAAGCAGTTCGGTCGTTGAAGAGTTATTCGTGTAATTTTATCGTAATTCATTTTATTTCATGTGTAACTGATTATTTAAGTTCGCAACTGACGCCGTACTTTAGTAACGTTTGATACAATCGGCATGTGGCCAACGTCCGAGTAATTGGAAGGAGCTACGATGACATTTGCGTCACCCCCGTCATAGGAACATGCTTCTGACAGTGCTTTCAAGAGGGCCTCGTCCTCGGCACTCCGCCAGCCCAGCCAACCCACTTCAGGCTGGCTGCTGCGTGCTATCACTGCGCCATTCGCGTGTCTGAAAAAAAAACGGATGTCAAAATTTGTTCTCTACTTTTACCACTAGTCTATTAGTCATTTCAAATATATTCAAATTTCATTATTTAGCAATGTTATAATTTTTTCCTAAAATTATTTTGATTTTTTTACAGTAGTTATATCTTTCCCAAAAAACGTAGTACAATAAAAATAATTGTTTACTCTTATTTTATTCATTTCTCTTTTAGTTCAACTTCTGCATTCCAGTGGTTATTATTCTGAATTTATAACTTGTAGGGCATAAGTTACACTTCTTTTTTAAGGTTTATATTAATTATATTAACAGTACATTTATACTAGGCTTATATTTTTCAGTTTCATAAAAAATGTTTCATTGTTTTTACTCTATAGTGTATCTGAAAGGTATATTAATTTTCATTAGTACCTCCATACAACTGCCGGAATTCTGCGTGAACTTCGAAACTTTGCAGCCTTGTCCAAAATCTTATCCGAAATGCTGGCAGGAATGAGCAACTGAGGCGGATATGACGGACACATTTGATAATCCTTATTAATTTGAGTGATGCGCCATGCTCCATTCAAATTAAATTTGAGTCTCTCCACCTGAAATAAGCAAAAGTAAATAAATTTTAAAAAAGTAATATCTCCTAAATAAATAATTAATTAATTTCGATCTCATTAGTTCTGTACTTCAGAATTGAATGTCTGTAGATAAGACGAATTGTCCTTTCCGAGTCGAGGATAATCTTTGCCTTCCTCAAGAGACCAAGCGTAGTATGCAAATGCAAACATATCTTCAATGTTCTTGCGGGGATACGTCACTTTGTGGAGTCTCTTGTACCATTCCAAACAATGCTCGTTTGTAGTGAATGCACAGCTATAATAAAAAATAAATTTATCTGTTATACTAATCAATTCTGCTAAATATTATTGCTATTATATAAAAAACATTACTTTTAACTAGTATGAGCTACTTTGTAAAAATTTCGTGCAATTATAAGCATAGTACATTTGGTTATTCGCAATTTTTAAATTTACAAATTAAAGTAATCAAAGTTGTTTTCAGCATACCAATGCTCGTAAAACGTTTCAAGGTAGATGACTCCTTGTTTATTGAATTAACACATCTATTGAATAGAAAGTTTATTATCTGCATTCTGCATTGTGTTATCTTAATTGTGAATTGTTAATTATTGTTAAAGTAATTGTATCTTTCTCTCATTAAGGAAGCAAAATGATTAGTCTTTCAGGTATATAAAACGGTGGATGGAAAATGTTTTTGCAAAGGAAATAATTCAATATTTACTCTTTTTATCATTTCGTCAACATCATTGTCCCAATAAAATTTGTTTATAATTGCACAAGGTCAGACTGTAAGCTTGTTCTTGCGATCAATCGCAATTACAAAAAAGAAGTTAAAAATTTCATATTAATGGCATAATGTCGACCATTAATACGTCAATTGCTAAAGTTTTAAGTCATACATAGTTTCGCAGTAGTAATTTGGACAGTTTATTAGTTACTTTATATACGAAGTGAAATTGAAAATTGTTTATAGAAAATGGTGCAGATAAGAAATTAGTATTGTTCGGTGCAGAGTTTAAAATTAAAGTCTGTGTTATGTCGCTGCAATGTATACATTAACCTCAAAGACCGGCCGTCCTTGCAGCCGATATGTAAGAAGAATATTTCCTTGACTTCCAGCTGCTCGATTAAACCCAGAGGAATATTGTAGCAAGCCTGGCTGAATTGTAAGTAAACTCGGTAGTTTGACAAAGCAAGGACGCCATCGGATGTGCGACCAAGGGCTACCACGGACTCGCCGTTTAGGGGCACGAATGGGATGCTCACGGTTGAATCATCACACTCAAAACTAGTCGGCTTCGGGAACAATTCCGATGCATGCAAGTGACATATCGACTGCAGACTCGTAGGCTCTTCAGAACTCTCCATTATCTTGTTCTGCTACAAAGGAAAACATTTCTTAATAACTAATAATAACTAATAAAATAATTGTATTTTATAGTCATTGATATATTTTTTTTCTTTTTTTTTCTTTCATTATAATATATATAACAAACCACAATTAAAATTATGAAAGCAAATTAATATTTAATTTTGTTAAACAATAGATATAATTTCAATACAAATTGAACATTATAAAATAAAGTGGATTTAATCAAAATAAATTTTATCGTAGACATTACATAATAGTCCAATTCCATATTTGCTTTAAGAAATAAACCTTGAATTCTTCAATGCAAATTTTGTTTGCCTTGATTTCCATGGATCTATTTTATTGTAATGATTATTAACAAATTAAAATACTACGGGTGCGACAATTGCATCGATTGACGGAACCAACTGTAGCAATTAAATATAAACAATTCACAATTCCAGAACTCTGCTCTCAAACTTACCAAGTGCCACACTCGCTCTGGAGAGACAGGATCAAGTTCTCGCTTACTTCTGTAAAAACCAACAAATGCTAGTCAGACAATTCTTTCTTTAGAGTTAAAGAGAAATCTTTAACACTAGAAGCAGAAACATGCAGATAACATTGTTATTTAAAATATAAACTATAAAGAAATGTATAGTACTTTTTTTATAGTTATAATTAAATCTACATTTTTTTGTATAGTTTCTGTTACTTAGATATTTATATAGTGATGCAACTTACAGC
>JABFPK010002372.1:0-10263 GCA_022817445.1 Habroteleia sp. ZL-2020
TTATTATTTAATATAAGAACATTTTAAAATACTTTTATAAGTTCAAGACATCTCACTTCTAACTCCATCAACCGAATGCATTCTACATGTAAAGATCTCTGGCAAGTGTCACAGTTGAAAAACTTTGCGCCTAAATCACTACAGGTCTGGTGACAAACCGCACACGTGGTAGACATAACCTCTATGTCTCAGGAAGAGAAACGTGAGAAGATTAAAAAAATGGTTTAAAATGAATGAATCATTCAAAATATAAATTTGGTAGAGATATAAATATTTCATTTCTTTATTATCATTAAATAAATAAATTCAATGAATCTAAGATTAATTAAATAAATAACATATAAAAAGTTTAATTAAAATTAAATGTAACCTGAAAATCAAAATACTTCTTTTTTTGTTCTTGATTATTTTTAAAACTTTTATGGTAGAGAAAAAAAAATTGGTTGTACAAATAAATAATTAAAACTTTTAGAAATTTCGATAAGATAATCAGTCATGAAAGAAAATACGATATCACTAATCCTCCTTTGAAACGTTATAGCTTTATTAAATTACAATATAAAATCATTCCGTTAAACTCATTTTCAACATACTACTACCTTGAAAATTGTAGACTTAGACGAAAAGTTCGCTGCATAATTTAAAAATTACGGTATAATACTATAATTATAAAAATTAACAACTAACAAAACTTCCATTTATTAAATACTCCTTTGTCAGAATAATGAAGAAAGTTTCATTAAATATAATTAATTAAAAAATGTTCATCATTTTCATTCTCTCTTTTCGCCCATTTTTCTTTGTATAATTCCCGTTGTTTCACCCATTCATCAAATACAATTTTAAAATTCATTTCCAATATTATCTTATCGTTGTATAAAACAATTCAATTTTCATTTTTCTACTTTTAAAATATCATGCAAATTATTAACTTGCATCAGTTATTTATTGCATAAACTGCTGAATAATTCGACAACAAAATTCATATACCGATTTATGAATTTAAATTAATATAAGTAGATTAAAACATTTGACTAAGCTTTTTTGTAAATCTGTTCATTACTTTCAATATACCTAACATATTTTTCCAAAATTGCATAAATGCAGAAATAAATATCACATACCAAAACAAAAATATGAGAAATGTTTGAAACAGTTTAAAAAATTTTAATTTTTTATCAGTATGCAAGCGACTGAAAAAACAGTACAGTTTGAAAAAAGCAGACTGATTATAATGGCTGTATTACTTGAATACAAATTAAATCGGCGTGTTGCTTGCTTAAACAACAAAATTTACAATACACCCTTCTCTCCTTGTCTCTTTATATCGCCTTCTTCTCCTTTATTTGTAATTTTGATTATATTTCATCATACCGCGATCTCATCGTTTTAACAATAGAATTCATGAGAAAATCATACGTGCCACATTGATTTATATCTTGCTATCACTGTTAGTCTTTCACGTAATTTGAATAGTTTCCTTCAACTTCGTACTATTTCATAATATTTCGTTGAGCGTTCCTTCAATTCAAAGAATGGCCAGGCGCGCGTGGAATACGTCAGTTTGGCCGATTAGCTACGGTCAGAATTTAATCTAGATAGGAAAAAATATTCCACACCACAGTATTTTTATAGAATCTAGAAACTTTTTTTGTCGACCTAGTTAAAAGTTCGAGCATATGCATGTAATCAAATGGTACAACAAGCCTACGTTATTTGTTTGCCTTGCGTTCTTCGCAAACATGTGACTAACGTTTCGTATAATTGTAGTCAATATTGCGCACGTTTCTATGTATTTATTCTTGTGCAATGATGCAATTTATTATTACATATTTGTTAATTGGGCGAAATTAAAAAAGTTAATCGAATTTATTATAAAGATTTACTTTATATTAAATATTATACAGATAGAATTGTGAGATATATAATATATACGTGTTTGAGAGAGAAAGAGAGAGGTGTATTCATTCTATCTTTATTTGTTCTATCTCTTTCTCTCTACGATAAACATTTTAAATATTGTATAAGTGAACTTATTCATAGCTGATAAGCGACCTTGAATTTCAATTCCATAAAATATAAAATTTTATATGAATGCGACACATTTATATGAAAGCATTCAGTTCATCTTTTGTTATAAAGAGTTATTTACCATTTGAAATACTTTTGTTATAATAAATAAAAATATAATCTTATAATTATTTTCAATAATATGACGACTATGTTTTTTTTTTAAATATCAAGATAATAATGGAATATGTGTGTAAATATTGCCTAATCAGAAACAAAATACAGATTTTGAGACTGTTTGTATATAATTATTTCAATAACTTTGAAAAATATACAAATTAATACAAATTAAAATTGACGAAAATCAAGCCATAAACCTCAAAACTGATTTTAATAATGTATATAATTACTATATAGGCAATATCTTAATAACAAAAATATAATTCCACACTAGCCAACAACTAAAACAAAAATTTCAAGGTCAATGATTTGCTGGCGCCTTCCCAAACAAATTAGTAAAACCATTACGAAACTTGTCTTAGAAAGCAATTGATTCTGTATTCATTTAGTCACGAACAAACCCTCATGTAATTCTAACCTCCTCTACTTTTGCTCACTTTATCTTCCATTATGTAAGTATTCTTTTTACAAATCTTAATTTAAACATTATAACCACATTATATACATTTATATATAAGAATTTCAAATATAAATTATAAATAATAAAATATATATTTATTGAACATAAAAGAATCATATATAATTAATAATACATGTAAGCATTATTTTGTGAAATTTGACGAGGGCTTGAGATGCTGAAATATTATGAAATATACATACAAACAAATATCGACATTTTCTATTTTATTATTTTGATGTGGCAATATTTAAAATAATTAAATGTATAATTATATTGTTAAAAATATTAAACCAATCGATATTTTTTAATTAATAATGTTTGTACAGTTATACCGCTTCCATTAAAATTATGTTATTATTTAATCTGAATTCTATTAATTTTTAATAAAATGTTTTATAATATACATATGCATAATAATTATTTAGTTATTTATAAATGTTATGATCTAATTATTTGTTAGCATATTTTTATTTAATATCAAATCAATACCAATAAAAAATTCTTTGAAACAAGTTGTATTCAAATATCAAATTTTAATATCAGAATAACCATTTTAAACCCTTCGAATGTAACATACCCATTCAATAATTAAAGGCTTTGAGAAATTGGAATATTATGATTCCTAAACAACTCTTGCCAACTGAAATTTTAATGACCGTCTAGTATTGAGTTACAAACAATATCGAATGTCCGCACACCGCATGCAATAAATAAGGGTATAATTTACAACGTACCCTTTCATTTCTAATCATATATCTATATATATACCCCAATATGTCACTTTACGAAATATTTTTATATATACGAAATGTATCATTTAAACATTTTATTTTTTATCAAAATATTTAATTTTATTACATAAATTTATCAAAAATAATTAATGAGTTATTAAGAAAAATAATAATAAATTGTCACTATTAAATTTAATAATAATAACATGTACAAATATAAAAAGTTGTATATTTATCTAAATAAAGTATTATTATTATTTTTATTATTTATTGTTATATTAATTAATTTTTTGTCAGTGATTAAAATAATAAAAAAGTTTAATCAGATTAGCCTGTATAAGGTTAAAACAAATACAAATATGAGGTCCGCTAATTAGTTCCATTTTTTCTACACTAGATGGCGCACTGATTTTAAGTTCCCATTAATGACTTGTTACAGTAAACTCTTATAAGCCTTCACAAACGAAAGAATCTTCGTCATCAGTAAGGGCTACTTACTAACGACAATAGCAAACGATGAATGTGGTAAATGATTGTATGATTCAATATGCCACGCTCTTCCAGGGAAGCAACGACCTGGTTGAGAAACTGATGCTATTTCGTAAGACCAAAATTTAAATTTCAATACCAAAAATATAAAAAGAGTTCTTATTTTGTAAAAACTAGTAATTATTTCTGTCGTGGAATATAAAAATGAGTAAAACAATAATTATTTAAATAATAGAGTATATTTCTACATATATAATTATAGCACTACAAGTTTTGCTTTACCCATTATATTTAATATTTAATAATAATTTATATGTATAATAAAAAACATTAAAAAATCATATTTTTCTAACTATTTTGAATAACTGTCTTAAACAT
Organism: Habroteleia sp. ZL-2020; assembly: GCA_022817445.1. Taxonomy (NCBI): domain Eukaryota; kingdom Metazoa; phylum Arthropoda; class Insecta; order Hymenoptera; family Scelionidae; genus Habroteleia; species Habroteleia sp. ZL-2020. The sequence goes on from JABFPK010002372.1 coordinate 4,249, forward strand.
GAAATATGTTTTATTTATATTTTAAAATGACTTGTTATAATATGTGCAATTCTATAATACATCTTCCGAAATCACTACTTATTCTTAATACAGTAGTATACGTATATATAGATAAATGATTTCCATGTAATGTTATGAGTTTTCAATCTAAACGTGTGAAGTAGCTAAATAAATTAAACGTTTTACATTCAAAATGTTTAATTGCAGCAGTATCACGTTGCGAAGCCACGATCTTAAATTATAAGCTCAATACGAACTGACGAAACGGAAAAACAATTTCTGTTCAATCGGGTGTATGACAGATGTTTTCTTCCGGTCCTGAATTGTAGGTCTGTAATAGGGCCGGTTCTTGTGCACAAACACACGTCTATAAACTATCATCGGACGCGTAAACTATTCACGTCTGTACACAGAACGCGTGTGCACTTCGATTGTAATCCCTTCCATTTATTAAAAAGCGATCCCTATTGTTTTACGGGGTTACGCGACAATACAATGAGTCTCGACGCGAGCCACATGGCGTCCGCTCGTGGGAAACGTTTCCCTCGTGAGCACAGAGCTCAGACTCCCGCTCGTAAACCAGGATTCGCGCGAGTCTCGGTACGAGTTTATTCGTAAAAACTCTCTAATCCTATGATAGATTTGCAGGGAGCCATTCTAATAGGCGAATCGTGTATTTTTCCCGACAACAAATAGTCGAGGCAAAGGTTTATTCAATTAAGTCCGACGGATGCGCTGCAAAAATAAATTACATCCGTAACTGCCCGCTAAAGACGCGCGAACCGATAAAACTTCAATATTATTTATATTGAAATTCTATTTAAAATAGAAGCAAATAAATAAAAAATCTATTCAGAAGTATTAAAAGGTTTTGCATTAAAAATTCAAGGAAAGTTATTGCAGTTGTTTCTTAAATTGAACAACCAATTTGTATTTCTCTATTAATATAGCATTAATTTATATGCACCATGTTATGGAGCAATAATATGTTATTAATTATATATAAATTCATTAATTCAAATTATTATTCTCTTACTTGGTAATTACATTCGTACAACTATACAAATTTATTGTATATAAATAGTGACATGAAATACCAAGTTGATTGTATAATTAATGAAATTTTTTTATTAAAATTTGTTTGAAAATGTCTGCGAATAACCTTAAAAAAAAGCTTTCAATTACATTTGTTTGATGTTAGTTTAATTGCAAAATAATCTTTCTAGGAAATGCAAAAATTGTTTTCATACTTAAGTGACATTTTTTCATTATTGCATTCCGCTTTCAAATCATAAATTTCATTGAAACTTATATTACTTTCGATCTAATATTATATAATCTATTTATGCATCGACGTAAACACATTTTTCCATACTATCGTTTTATGCGCAAAAACAAGCCGGACAGACGGGTAAAAAGGTACACATTGTTCATAGATACACGCACATGAATTTTAAAATTACATTACGCATTGTGCAATGTATAGGATTTTGTGCAACAAACTTTCACGACCGATGAGGAGAGAGAGAGAGAGATCATCGTTCATTTATAACGATGCCCTGACAACAAGGGATCCTTGTCATTGCGAACAAATGTCCTGTAAAAACCATCGGGGACATCTGTTAACGTTTGTAAATTTTATGTCGTGAAAAATCGGACGACGAAAGCGAATTTCAATGTCTATTTCGGTAACATTATTTAGAAACAACACGATAACTTAAAATGTTGTCTAGTTCAAGCAAATTGTTTATAGCATTTCAAAACTTTAAATTTATTTATAAATTGTATTTTCCATTTAGTCTGTCCATTATAGTACTTAATTTAATAAAATAAAATGCTCTTTAAATGTTTTTAACGTTTCATGTATAGTTATAAAATGTTGACAGTTAAAAATATTGGAATTTTTATAAAAATAGTGAAAATAGTAGAGAATAAATAATTTGAAATTGTATATATTTTAAATTTAGCATGTATACACTGGATAGAGTTTTTTATCTGCAGATATAGAAATATCTTAAAAACTGCTCAAAAAAACGAATCAAAAAAACTTGTGAATAAAATATATTCGTGTCGAAGAGATAAATCGAATGATACTAATATTCGAATATGTAAGAAATTGAGAATTTTATTTGAGAGTAAACACCCCGTCTACAAACCTCTGCGAAAAATAACAAACTTTAACTTCTCAAATTTTCGAATTTTTGATAAATAAAATAATTATTGTCTTACAATTTATAAACCATTTTTATACTATTTTTCCAAAAACTTAATCATTTAAATCTTATAAAACATTCAGCAATTTTGAAAAATATTTCATATAAAATTACACACTATTTTCAGTAGAATTCAAATTTGTAAGTAAAAAATGAAGATTCTCATTTAAGATCTTAGCCCATCCTACTACCAAAGAGTGTAGAGGATGTTACTTTTAACATATTGTTCCATTTCCTTCGTCGAATCTAAACAATTTTATTTGCACCGTTTTTAATTCAAATATATCTAACAATATATTTTGATGTCTCGATCAGGATAAATATCTCGTATGAAGCTAAGAGTTATATTTCCATGATGTTTTTTCCCCCTTGAACTCAAAAAGATGTACTTGTTTACATTAAATCATATAAAAATAATAAATAATAAAAATTATATAAAAATAATATAAATAATATAATTTAGAAATATATTTCTAAATTATTTCCAAAGAATTATTATTACAAGCAATAAGATTATTGTGTACAGCAATATTTCGTAAGAGAAGGTTAACGAAATGCAAATATCCCATTAAATTCAAATTATACAAATTCGACACTGAAACTCTTTTGAATCGGCCAAAAGGATTCGATTATAATTCTAAAGGATGCACAACAAACAACCGATTCATTTAATATTCATTCGATAAATCCGCCGGCAACAATTCAACCCTTAACCTAAAAATGAAATAGCCGACCGTATCATATTTTCGGTCCTATCTCCTCGTTCGGGTAAATAAAACAGCTCGTTGAGCGCAACAATTGTGTAACATGCACAGTTTGTCCCCATGAATTATGTATGCACAATGCCGAGTTGATTTTGTACTGGGTGGCGCAACAACTCGGTGGCCGTTCGTATCGTCATATCATTCCTCCTTCTTTTTTGCCTCTCTCTTTGCCCCCTGTTTTTTTAATCGACAGACTCCCTACTTATTCCCCGCTCATCACGTTTTCCTGCACAATGATGTTTTGACATAATCCCATAACGCACATTATTCTTGTGTAAACAAGCATCACGCGAGGGTCCGCAAAGTGATACGAGGTCAGTTAATTGTCCGGACCAAGCTTCCACGGCTGGGAAAAAAGATATTTACGCGCTTATAAACCGCTCGTGTAACGTGTAACCAACCACAAATAAGTTCATCACCGACCAATTCCTACACGAAATCTTAACTAAGCTCATTTTCGAACCAAAAGTCTTTGCATAAATTAGTAACGACCTTAGGGGATTTATTTTAAATAATTCTTATTTGCGAATGTGAAAGATGTATTGTTTTGGTACACAAAAACAAGATTTTTGTTAATACGATGAAAATATTTAATGACTGATTGACATTAATTTAATTAATAAAATGTTTAGTATTTAATGTATTATGAATAAATAAAAGTTAAATATTTTTAAATTTGCAAACAAAATTGCAATTCCTGCATTGAATTTTTTATATAAAATTATACATTGAGAAAAAAATTTTGTTAAGCTTTTGTATAATACTTATATATAAGAAAATGTTGATTTAATGTATATTTAAACTGAGAAACAATATCATCTAAAGTATATATGAAAAATTTAAATCAGTACATAAAACAATCAATTTATTACCATTTAAAGTACAATATATTGTATATATTAATTTAATACATATTTTATTAGATTTTGTTATTAGATAAATATAAAAATAACATTTTCTTATAGTTTATGTGAAAGATTTACATCATTTTTTTTTTAATAAGTGAAATGCTATTTCCTTCGGGTATGTTCGGGTATATTTCTTTACGTCAAAAATAAAGAAGACATAAAGTTTTTGACATTCTGATTACAAATGAAAAGTTGAAATTGAAAAAATTTTCAATCGAAAATGGCGGATTTGAGATAAGAAATAAAGTTCAAAATGAGAAATTAATATTTATTCATACATGTAAGTTGTCGAGGTAGCTGATTACAAATCTGATGTTTAAAACGAAAAGAATAATGTCGTCGATTCGAAACAGCTCAATAAATGTATGAAATTTCAGACAATCTGTATATATATTTGATTCTACCCTCATCCATTTAATTTTTGTGATTTCATGGTGTCAATTAGAGGGTTCCAAAACTTAATATATAACATTTAAAAGACTGTTAGAAAATATGTTATAAATATATTTTTTCAAAAAGACTAAAAAGGTATTTATAATTATAAATTTAATTTATTTACTTATAAAATACCATACATATATATAATTAATTTGTTGTATAATTATTATAAAGTTTACGAAGCTTATACATAGTTGCTAATATCTTAATATTATAAAATACAAAATGCATAAAGTAATTAATATATATTTTAAAACGATTAATAGTATATATAATGCCATGTGATTTGCAGTTGAGAACAAAGTATACACGAATTTATTTTTTTAAATAATTTCATGCATAGAAACATATTAATGTGTGTGCACATATATGCACATTTAAAAATATTATTTTATTAGCGTTATAATATATTTCACCAAAAAGCTAAACAAACAGCAAATTCAAGTAAATGAACATAAATCCTGCCAGTAATTTTTCAGTCTTTATTATATAGAAATATCTTAAAATACGGAATACTTCAAAACAAACTTCGAAAACTTGATTTCCAACGTAAACTCGTCTACCTTATTTAGACAATTATCAAGCAACTATATTTTCCAAAGTTTTTTCAAACTGAATGCGACTTATCCCAAAATGTCTTCGCTTTAGTTTGATCGCATTTTCGAGATTACCAACTGTCTCCAGAAAACGTTAGCTCAAGTTTCTATCGCTTTGGTGAATTCCGAAGTGAAATTATCTCCGCACTAAATCGTTCCAGAATAAAGATTAACCGATTAGCATTCATTCCTCGCATTCTTTTAATCATACTTTTGTACAACACTGACTTTAATTTCGTTGATTTAAATATCCTCGAAGCAAAGAATGAGGCGAAGAAATTGCCGTCAGTATACTAAAAAGCAGGACGCAACCACAAATTAGACGAGAAGACGCGATTTTCATTCTTCCACTGAACTTATTTGATTTTAACCAGTATCTCAACCCAGCGATCCTGAACAAAAAGTAATTTGCAAACGTATACAAATAAAATTAATAGTTTAACAAATCTTATTAAATTTGCGTCTGAAAGGAAATAATAAACATTTCACTTATAAATAAAATTTTACTAAATTTAAAAAATATGATTTTTAATCTTTTGTTCTCTATTTCATATTGTTATTTTCAATTTTAGATAGCAATAAGAACATTATATTTAAAGCTTTAATATTCATTTTAATATTGTTTTATTTTTTAAAAATTTTGTTGTAAAATGTTGGTGCTATAAATTTTATGATAATTGCAACTGTTTAAATGTGAATAACTGTGAAGAACAAACGATACGTTTGTATATAAACAATTCTTCAATTTATGTGTATGAATTAAATTTATGAAATCGGTAAACCTAAATAACGTAGTAACCACTAGAAAATGAACATTAAATATTTTAGGACTCACGGTAATACCCGCCATGTTTCAATGTATTTTATGATAAAACGCTTTATCTAAAGTGTTTGACGTAACAAATCACGTACCTCAAAATATACTCATAGAACGGATTCAAACATCAATTAAATTGGAAATTGATTTGTTGATATCTCGTTTGGAAATTAGTGTGCATATCTATGGCGATAATATTATGCGACACAGGTGTAAACATTTTATTGAGACAAATATTAATTTATAAATAAGTGTATAAACTTAAAATCGCATCTTTGT
>JABFPK010002375.1:0-10260 GCA_022817445.1 Habroteleia sp. ZL-2020
TACATACATATTAAATTAATATACAATTTATTTGTAATATTTTCAAAGCAATCTGCATTTGAAAGAAATTTTATTTTCTCTTTTCTTCGGTGATAATCATTTCGTATACAATTATAATTTCTTTTTTGTATAAAATCCAATAATTATAATGCGTTTTAATATTTGTTTTTTTTTAAATTTGTTACAGATGATTACAAAGGGCACTAGAGCAGTAACCAGGTAAGCGAATTGCTATCTAATTATTTCTATTTTCATATTTTTCAGTAACGCTTGATAAAAATAGATAAAAATAACTCAGTTACTAAATACTAAAATAAATATAGTCCATTTATCGACACTGGATCTACACAAAATTTTGTGGAATATCTTCATGTTAGGAAGAAAATAATTGGCCAAAATTATTAATAAAAGAACATACTTTTTCGTATATGCCTTTAAGATAATATTTCAAGTATTAATTACTAAGTTAGCGTATTTTTAAATAGTATAATTTTTAAAAATAGCACTGTTCTTTAATTTTCACAGTAACAAAGAATTGTATTTATGCAAAAAAGTGAACCTTTATAAGAAATTGTTGACGAAATTCCATATTTTAGTTATTTAAATTCAGAACACTTGTTCTAAATTATTATATTTAAAAAAATTAAATGGATAGATCAAGTCCGAGGAATGCTAACGTCACATAATTAGCGTCCTTCGCTATAAATTTATACGAATTATAATTGTGCACCGTTTTTATGTCACGACGATAATAGGGGGCAATTTTTCTCATTCAAGTAATATAGAAACTGATTATTTTTTATATTTAAATGAGCAATGATAAATTAGAAAATCTGACGGTTCTTAACAAATATTTTTATTTCTTTTTAATTATAAAATTTTAATTTATAAAATTTGCATTGTCTGTAAAAACTGATATGACAATAATTTATTGGAAATATTGACTTCATCTAGAAATTTTCCAAAAATTGATTATTTTGACAGAAATAAAGATTTGATTTATTAATTTTATTATATAGTTTGAGCTTGCTTATGTGTGCTTAGTAAATGGTGGAATATATAGGAACAACGTAAATTCAATCGAGGGTGAAGAACAGGTGGGAAATCTGACCATTCCTTCATTGGATGTAAAATCGAACGTAGAAGTTTATGTATTGATCAGACTCTCTTCCAAAACTCTCGCTCTTTCTCTAAATAGATGCACAACAAAATCGCATAATACATCAACAAACAAAAGTTCGAGAAGCATGATTAAGCACAGAATAATTACAATAAATTGCAAAGCATTACAATTATTTAATACAAATTAATATGTTATACTAGATAAAAATATTAATTATTTAAATTCAAAAATTTTATAAATACTATATTAATTAAGTTAATAACTACTAACTTGACTTCTTTTAAAAGTACTACAATATTTGTAAATTAAGTAAATTATTTAAATTTCCTTAATTAATCTCAAAATAATTAAATAGATATGTATTTCATTTTTAAACACAAAATATTTAAATCTTAATCTCTTTAAACCATTAATAATTTTGATATTTAACTTTTGAAAAATGTTTGAGCAATTAGTGAATGAAAATCTCTTTACTAATTATTATGACAGGAGAAATAATCTTTTATAAAGCACAAAAGAATTGTTGATTTTTTTATTTTGAATTGAAATATCTTTATAAAATAAGAATATTCAGCAATAAAATGAATAAAAATTATTCAAGATTTTAACATACTCCAAACATTATTATTAATTTGTGGTTAATATTACTATTTTGTTAATTTACTATTTATGTAGCATTTTTATTTATTGTACTTATAGTAATTTATGTTTTATAAACTATTCCGAACATCTCTCTCTTTTTTTTATCTTTAATATTTATACATTTTTCTTAATAGTTTACTTGTGCACACATATATCATTATAATTTCATTCTTGTGTTTCATATAGCATAAAATCTAAATTTACCTTTAATAGCCGGGTTTCACTATTTAAGTAGTAAAGGTAACCACTTAAATAGTTACCATTACTATCTAGTTTGCTCGACTTTATTTTCTTACCTAACAAGATTGCATTAAACTGAATAAATTATCTTTTTAAAATTTTGAAACGGTAGATTTGTGTCTAAAATGTTTTCGGCTGCGATGTGCTACTAATATAATTTATTTCGGACACATTGATTTTGACATATTAGCTTGAATTAGGTAGGTGTGGCAACTAAAACTGAGTTAATGTCAGCAAAGCAAGAAGTTGAAAGTATAACGACGATACGAATTTCGATCCATGATTGCAGGCAATTTACGTCTTGCGTCGCTGTAACTGAAACTAATAGCTGCTATGACTTTTATCAAGCCCGAAATGTGCGGCTTGTACTTTATTTTTGACTCATTTTTTCAAATTATATATATATATATATATACGTTGTAACCACACACCGTAATTTGGCATTTCCCGAAACACAGGTATTTCGCCAAGGAATTGCAGAACATGACGTAATACAATTTTTTATAACTTCTCACCCAATGATTGAAGAACAACGGTCCTAAACCAATTATATATATATATATATATTAAAGGTAAATTTAGATTTTATGCTATATGAAACACATAAGAATGAAATTTTAATGATACATGTGCACATGTAAACTATTAAGAAAATATAATATATATATATTATATATTGCATACATTCACTAAAACAAAGAACATTTCGCTTGAGTTAAATTAATGAAAATGCAAGTTTACAAATGAATGCAAAAATAGATAAAATAATTATTGCGTATATTCATCGAAGAGAATACGTTCAAATTATTTAATAAGAATAGTATATGAGGATGAGCACAAAAAGGCAGTAAAGAATTAATGTTTCAAAAACGTATAATAAAAAGCATAAGCAACACAAAAAACAAACAACATGTAACAAAAAAGTAAAAAAAGAACAATATTGTGTGTAATTATATGTGATCTTAAAACTTGAATATTACTTAAAGAAACAAAAATCTAAAATTTCTATTGACTGTTAGCATCAATTTTTTGCAGAAAAATATATTTGTTTAAAAGCATATATATATACAACATTCAAAAAAATATTTACAAACTACTGTTCTTGTAATTAACATCACTAAACAGCTAATTTTATATTATAACTTCAAAGAAAGTGACAACCGTTTTAATAATGTAACATGTTATTCAAACATATATGTTTATACATTAAATAACATTAAAATCAAAATAAGAGGCATATTAAATATGAAAAATGTTTTCTGTGCATTATTTCATATTAAATTAATTGTTATTACATATAAATTGTAATCAAAATTTGCAGAATATTAGATTAAAAAAATTTAGTTATAGTTTAACTTTAAATTAAATAAAAGTCGTTATTCAGGTGCCATTTTAAAATAATAGTTCTGGTTTAAAATTGCATGTCTCAGATAATTTAATTTTGTACATGATTCTAATATGTTAGGTTTTCTTCTACTATTATTATTTATAACTGAATTGAATTTAATTTGATTTAAAATTATTTATATTAACTGCAATATACCTAGTCACGAATGCTATTAAAATTTATCTCGGCTGTTGAGATATCTTTTGTAGATCTAATCTGGAGAGGGAGAAAAATGCTCCTCATTTTCTATTCATACATTAAAACTATATTATAACTACATGCATGATGTAATCACAAATATTGTTCATCACATCTGTAAGAGAAAATCAACAACTAAGTTTATTAGCATTAATTTTAAATATATTTTAAATACTCTGAGAAAAAATTATGTGAAAATTACTAATTTTGTTAAGACAAAACGTGGATATATCTTCAAAAATCACAAGTTCTAAAAACGTCTTACTTAATTAACTATCATTGTAAATACACAACAACAATTAAAACGTTTACTACAAAAGTATAACAAATTTATTAAAATATAATAGTAACTTTATATTAATAATAAACAATACGTTAATAATTGTTACACTAACTGAATAATTCTATAATAAATTAATTTTGATAAATCAATCTAAAATCTTACTTGCTAAATTGAAAGAGGCTTTGTAGGGTTGAACTTCTTGATAATACTATAATTTAACAATTCAATTTTCAGAATTTTTATTTGTTTAAGATATATATACATACTTCCAAAAACTGTTTGTTAAAATAAACGTTAAACACCTGCGCGGTAATTACAACAATAATTTACATTTACGTTGATTGTAAATTACGCTGTATCATTAATCATAAAATTGCATTGAATACAAATATGCATTTCCTTTAACATAACTTTGTCTTATTCTGCCGTATAGTCTCAAAGAAAATAATTTTTTTTATTTAAATATATATTCAACTTGACATAACTGTATATAATTCTGTAAAGTGTAATATAATTTATTAACATTTTAATTATAACAAATATAAATTTTATAAATTTTTTAAAGTTGCAATAACGACATAAAAATCATTTGATATGGTTTCATTTATTATAATTGAAAATAAAATTTTTTAACTGCATTCTAAAAAACAATTACTATTATCATAACAGTACAATATTTTTCTTAGTATATATTGTATTGTAATTCTTCTATTTAAAATCTTTTCTACTTAAATCTATTATATTATACAAAAATTTATTTTATAAAACTTATTCCTATTAAAGCATTCCAAACAAACATTGTGTAATCCTATAAAAATCTTCCTGAAACAAACAAATTTTTTTTTATTTTTTCTCATGCATATCTGACATTTAAGAATAATTTTAAGAAAACTTAGACTCGATCATAAAAAGTCAGTTTTATAATTTATAATTACGTATAGCAACCTCATTATATTGATGAAATAAAAAAAGTTTCTATTAATTTAACTTATAATCAATTAATTATTATACACACATACGCACATATAAATATATATATATATATATATTTAAAATAAAATACAATTAATTTTATTAACCTCAGAGTCTTGTTTGCTTCAAAAAATGAACAAGAAGTTTGTGAAGGATCAATAACATTTCTTGCAACAAGGAACACTCTGATTATGTTAACGTAATCAATCAACATAGCAAGTCACGTCAGTATACATTCTCCATAAGCGCTTTTCGGATTACGTGACCCATTAATGTACTTTTGAGATGACATTTGATATAACTTGAAGTCGTATACGTTTTGAGAGTACAAAGCGAAAGTACCTGGAAAGCACTTCATTAACAAACGTACCGATATGCATAAAATGTTATCAGTAATGCGTAATTGCAAATGCGACGTTTTCATGGATAACGTTCACATATGTATGTACATTTACATAGCATTTGAATTAGATTACAAAGGTTTTTACAAGTTTCCCATAACGGTGTAAAGCATTTTTGAAAATATACTTCTCGGAAAATATCAATGCAATCATCTCATGGATTAAATTAAATGATATGAACAAATTTAAAACATTATGAACGAGAAATGAGGTGGAAAATTCAAACTATCATCGGAATCTTTTTATCTGATATTTATTATCTTATTTTCAAAGGTTAAAGGGCCTAAGTAAAGTAAAATATCTTGTGTAATTGTATTATTTTAAGAATTTATTAAAATATAACACAGTAAAATTCTTATTATTAAAAGGCAAATTTATATATGTATATAATATATTTTAAAATAACTTTTATATGATAATTATAGATTTTAAATATAAATATGGAATAGAAATAAAAGTAAACATTGGAAAATTTTGTTATAGAATAATGACATATTTTTCAGACTATTTGTTTTCATATTTAAAATTTTAGTAAATTTGTGATGGTATATCATCACATATAAAAATATCAATTAATAATTTAGAATTTGTCATAGAAAATAATATAATTTTGTCATTTTTTAAATATATTTTTAAATAAATCTAGAATATTCTTTTCTATAAAAATATAATTAAAACCTATACTTTTCCAAACATTCGAATTCAAGTTTTACGTTCAAAAAATGAAAAGTTTTAATATATTCCAACAGTACAAAACCAAAAATAATCTAATCAGTTTCAAAAATGACTATGTGTAAATTTATATGAATATGATATATATATATATATATATATATATATATATATATATATATATATATATATATATGTATATTGATGATATAGTGAGATGTCGAATGAAAAGTATCAACGACAGGTTTGAACGTCTCACGTTATGCAAAGTAAAGTATTTCGTTACTCAATTGGTGAGTTTGCATAATAATAAATTAATACAGAATATCACGAAATATTTTAACAAACATTGAATCGAATAATAATTTTAATGCGATGAAGAAAAGTAATAAAATGAAAAAATTGTTATCTTATTAATAAATTATGCCGGGTAGAAAGTAAAGTAAATAATTATATTATATAATTTGAATTTGTATCGCATTACCAATACATAAAACTAATCAAATTAAATGATGTTCAATTAGTGAAGGGTTTCAAATGTTAATTTATGTGAATTGACGATTAAGAGGATGAAATAGTGAAAATTACGGCACAGGTTCTACTTACGTAACTTGGAATGTGATAAGTGAATGGGTTCTTGTGTTCAAAATTGGAGTACAACATTGTAACATTAATGAATTTTGAATACAATTTTCGTTGCAAAATTTAAATACGTGTTTTAGGAGAAAATATTTGAGGAAAGCCACAATTTCCGGCATTTCTTTTTGAATATGAGAAAGACATAAACATTAAAAAAAAGGAAAACAATAGATTATGATTCTTAAATATAATCATGGTCACATGTTTTGTAAGAAGAATAAATATTTCTATAATGTTTTCAATATTCTATTTGTATTTAAATTTTAGTACTCTGATAGCGCAGTCGCGAATGTTGATATCATTTTCATTTTAAAATATGCAATACTGAAACATTAATTAATTTATAATAATTGATTTTTAAATCTATTATAAAAAAGTAATATGTTTTAATAAAATATTAATATTTATATTATTTAAGTCATTAATAATTTTACTTCTATTTTCGATGCAAAACACTATATATTACGATAACGAAAAATAATTTTTCTCGTTTTACATTTCCCTTTGATTTACATTTTAATTAAATTGGTAATTTAATTGTGCTAATCAAGAACGCAAGATAAGTAGGTCGTGTTGCATGCACCAAATAATGAAAACAAGTTTTCTATATTAAATACTCCCTTTACATAGATGTTAATCAGATTATTCGAAATACATCCAAGTTAAGCAAATTTGAGATATGTCATAATGCAACGCTAAGTGTGTGCATTCAATCATGACTAATTTTCTCCCTGAACTTCAAGTATTTAAAACTTTTTTTTCTGTCTAATTAAATTAAACCTGATAATGAATTATGAATTCAAATCTGTATTACACACACTACAGTTCACTTGGTTCAGTTTAACTTTTACTGTATTCTCAAATGCAGAAAAAAATGTTAATTAGGTATTTACTGTCACGTAATAAATAACTTTTTCCTAAAGCCTTCCTCGCACAGACAAAAATTAGTTTTGCTGATACCTAAATGTCGCAACCATGAAATATTGTTCTTCTTTGACTTTTCATTATGAACCAAATTCACACAAGTAAACTCAATAAAATGACACGAAACATTAAAATGTAAATGAGGAATTTAAATGTTACCAACAAAATTTAAGTAAAAGCAAAGATTGGAGTTTTTTTCGAGCTGACATACATAAGAGGAACGAGGTTTATTTCGACAGAACAATTCATGCCAAAAAAGAAATGTGTTTGAATCTTTTCACGTTGAATCGATTTCGGATCATAATCAATCATTCCATGGAAAAGAAATTTAAATAAAAGTTAAGAGTCAGCTGATAAAATTGCTCACGGATGTGAAAATCGTCAAACTGGGTATCACTACACCGCAAACAAAGTTCTCATAACAATCTGAGAATTGTTTCATGAATTTTGAAAGTGGGCAGCTTGGAATCATAAGCGGACAGTAAAAGTGAACGCGTAATACGAGCACGGACAACGCATCATAAATAGGATTATATGTATTTATGCATGAAACTAGATCCGTGCATTTATCAGACCAAAGGAATCCCCTTCTCGAAATAAGCTGCGTCACGATGAATACCAAATACCATTTATTTTTAAAATCCTTCAAAGTAAAAGAAATTTCGTTGGTTAAACACACAATAAGAATACAGCTTGGACGAGCAAAACCAAACGCTATATCCGAAACATTCATTTTGACTGCAAAGAGTTTTGTGAAGCATGTCCAAGCTGATGCTTATTCGTTTGTATGTACTAATTTGTATAAAATAAGTAGTATAACGTACGAGTTAACACAAAATCATTTCAAAAATATTATTTCGCTCATCTGATATACGAAATTATGGTGTAACTTCGAAATCCCAATTTAATTTCAGAACTTGAAATTAAATTAAATGGTTCGGAAATTTGTATTGATGAACAATTTTGGATATTACAACATAGTTCAAACCTCAAATTTAGTCAAGTTTGCGGCACTGTTTTATTAAAGAGATAAAATATTGGGAAATTATTAGGTTTTACTATTCCCCCTCCCCAAACACGGGGTAACCAAATATGCTATCATATGCAATTTGGTACACCAATCATGAATCTGCAATAATATTTTGTAGTGATTTTTATGTTTTTTCTCGATTATCACTCGATTATCATAAAGGATTAAAATATTTGGAATTACGATACGACCATTGAATTCCTTGTTGAAAAATGCATAGAAAGCGTGTATACTACATGTCAATTGCATGTATATTCAATGTAAAGCTTAATTTGAATATATGTAAAATTACCCCTTAGAATACTACCAGCAAGACATTAATATTCGTTTTGTTAGTAGGGTACATGGCTGACGCGTATTCGTGATCCAGTCCCACGCCATGTTGTTCCTTTCCACGCAGGTTTATAAATAATTTATTCAAAAATAATATATTATTAAAAGAAACTGACAATGAAAGTGGTTTTTCTTACGATAATCAAATAATAATGTTTAAAAGATAGAGATTAGGTGACTATAGAGATAGACGATTATATTAAAAATTGCATGCCCTTATAAATTAGCTGCAATTGACAATTTGTGTGGACTAGGAAGATTCTTTAAAACAACTGCGACGTGATGTAATTTCCAACTTTCCAGTAGTGTTCTTGAGGATAATGTGCGAATATAAATGACGTGTTGATCCTTCAGTGGTAATGCGTGCTCCTACAAAGTACACCGTAAAGTGCATCGCACGTCGCTCATGCGAGCTGTAAATTGTAAAAGAGAAATTTGCCTGCACACAGAGGCTGACGTTAATCGAACTTCACGGACACCTCTTACACGGAAAACTGAAAACATGCACTCTGGACACGAAACAAGCGCAACACGAAATTCTATATAAAAATGAGTTGGTTCATCGTGAGGACGAAATTAATCCGGGGTAGAAGTTTCACGCATATCAATTTTCGCGTGATGAAATTCCAACGAAGAGATATAGATTTATGCAAGGAATTTTTCTATATATATAATCGCGAACATTACTAATATCTTGCGTAGCAGAGACTTGCTAATATATGCGCCAGGGACGGCGTGTTTTGAAAAATCCATGCTCGATAATATATTTTAATTGAATCCATAAAATTAAAATAAATTTCCGATCCTACGCGACATAATCAAACAATGCCTAAATGAAGTTCATTCAGTTTCCGAATTTCCGATACGTTTAAAAATGAATGTATAATTCACTAAATAAATGAATAATATTAAGTTACAAAAGACAAGGTTAAAGAACGAAACTTAATAAAATATTGAGATATATTTTATGTGAAATTTTCATTCATTTTCAATTCAAGTTTTTATTTTCATTTTCGTTTTCAAGTTGTAACATAATTTAATTTAAACAATAAAATTTGCAAAGTTATTATTTATACAACATAAAATATATGTAATAAAAATATTTGTTAAAGACTAGAAATTCTATATGTTACGACATGTCCCACGTAGAAATTTACGATTGGCACAAGCGTGGCCCACCGTTGTCAACCGTGGGCCGCCAACCGTCGGCTGACCGTCGGTATGAAACGTCGTTTTCCTCTGGCCCGACGGTGGGCAACCAAGCGTGGCCCGACGGCGGGCAACAAATCTTCAGGAACTAATTTTTATACAATTAAAAAATTAAAAATTATAAAAAATAATATCACTACATATTGTCTCCCATTTAGTTATTATCTTATATATAACTTTTATCTCCTTCGGGAAAATTCCTACTGC
>JABFPK010002376.1:0-10256 GCA_022817445.1 Habroteleia sp. ZL-2020
TCCCCATACTGGGACAGTACAAAATTCGACCGTATTTGGCCAACCGTGGGACAAGCTAGTCCCCTTCGTTAGTAAAGGCGGACCGTCGATTTTTCTACCTGGGTATAATGTTGTCTTCGGACATCCGACTAGTCGGTTTACCGACTTTAATTTGGAGCTAAATCAAATTTAGGTATAATTACTGTCAATTAAAAAGCTAATTGATTGTAAAATAAATTAAACAATTTGAATAGTGTTTTTAATCGTCTGGTGTGCCATTACACAAAACATTATTAATTTAACACATTCACGAGGATTCATCTCGAATATTCCCATTGTGCTAATCATGAGAGTACTTTATGCATTAATTAGATTTGGCTTTTGAATATAATTTACTTCTCATTTATCACTATTAAATAGATAATTAAAAAGTATATAAGAAATACTTTCGAGTTCGAATCACATTATTTGATAAAATGTTTGATTTTAATTATTGTACTACTTTAATACAAACCAACGATATAATATAAAATACTTAATGTGCAATTATTTAACGCATAAAAAAGAAGGTTGATTATTAAATATATCGACCATTATTTTAAAAATACAAAGAAATGCTCTATAATCTTCAAGTTTCGACATTAAGAATCCGATTACCTTTACATACGACTATTACAATCCATTGCATTTTTATCGAGATATCGTCATCGTTCAATAATTTTATATGTTATGCTCAAACTATCTTACAACTTCATAAAGATTGGTCACTCAAATATATAAAATGTGGCTGAAATCATATTGCATTTACGTGGCATACAATAAGTGGGTCGAATAACCGAAAACATTTTTCTTTCCCTACGTTTCAATGAAACCATTGCGTAATCATAATATGCTTTATCAACTTACTTATATACTTGTTAAATAATTTCCTGTGCAAAAAGTCAAAAAAAGAATTTGATGGAGTTTTGTCTGTGATTTAGAACTGAGAGAAATGGTTTGCGAGTAGATCGTAAAAGTAAGGATTATGGTATTTTATGGGGCAAAACTCAATGTAATGTAGAACACATAGCCGCATAATTCGTCTATGTCATGGTAATTTAGTTTCAAAGAATCGGCTACGTGCTAAAAGGGGTCTCTAAATCCTGAACACGTTCAAGGGGCTGAATACTTGAATGTATTTAGCTGATTCATAACTTCGTAACTTCTATCAATAATCAGCGACTATTTCGTGCGTTAATTATTCACAGGAGGAAGGATAAGCTCAAAAGATTTTTGTTTAACAAACCCGTTTTTGTACACTGAGAAAAAATAATTATACAAATTAAATTAATTTTACTGGTACAACATGGATAAACTTTCAAAAATTTCAAAAAATTACTATCTAGAATTGTAAAATTTAACTGCTTCCATATATAATTATCAGCATATTTGAATTCATTGTACCAACTGAGATAGTTTAATAATTTATATCATTTTTATTTCCGTTGTATATATAATGAACAGATAAAATGGTAATATAAACTTTATTTTTTTTATTACATAAAATCTCATTAAAATGCTTGTGATAAAGTAATGTAATATTATTTTAAGATAAAAAACTAAGTTATTTATTAATTTGAATTAATCATTTAAATTATAATAGCAAAGTTACCACTAGCCTCTAAATTAACAACGAGTTAAAAAATTGAATTGAGATTTTATAGCATTTATTTACTATTATTATATATTAGTAATACAAACCAAAAATAGAATTTTAAAAAAATTGTATATATATATGTAATACAATTAAAACTTGTATGAAGTGAAATTAGATAGCAATTTATAAAGATAACTCACCCACGTATAAAATATCCTTCCTACGAAACGATAAAATACATTATATTATATATGCCGACTTTTAAATATTGTCAGCAAATCAGGAAAGATATTGTTTGCAGATGATCTTGTAATAATGGAATATAATCGACCTTCATCACAAAATGAACCGAAGAAAGAAAAAAAATTAATCTTATTAAATATATAAAAGGGAAATATTACATTGCGAGAAAAATTGATGGTTAGAATAACTATATTTATATATAGTTAAAATAAAAATAATAGTGGCAGTCATAATAATGATTTTAATAACCATTTGCATGGTTACAGTACCTATTTTGCATGGTATCTGAAACTATTTTTATATAATGAGTTCACTGTCTAAATATATTTAATGGTTAAAATAGCCATTAAATATGGTTACGTTAACTATTTTATTGACGAGAACACTGTCAGTTTTATAGTCATACTAGTGATATATTGTACTTTGCATCATATATCGAATAATAAATAAATTAAAGATTTTATTATTTATGCTAAACTATTCTCAACTTTGTATTTTGATATAACTTTGTCATATTCAATCATACTGTGTTACTGAATGTAATACATCAAAAACAATTCGAATAATCGATCTAACTATGCATTGAGTTTTTAATTTCATTCTAAAAGAATTGAATAAATATTAAATTGTATTCTGATTTGATATAAAACATTATAATTACAAGTATACTACAATAAAATTATTTTCTTCATAATAGTCTCTGTATTAATATTGCATTATATTAAATTTTATTATTATTAAAAATTGTTACAGAAAGGTAGGAATAATTATCATATTGGATAGTAGATGGTATGGACAATACATTTTTTAAAAATAAATTTATTTATATTAAAAGTTAAACCCACCATATCAATAAGCATTCACATCCATACTTGTATACTTAATTTACATATTTTTTTCTAGTTAAATATATATGATGAAATTATAAAAAATAATTAATTCTACGAGTGTATAAATATAATATTTGTTTATATATGTATATTACTTGATGATTCACGTTACATAGTAAAATGTCATGTGCCATGTCAAACGTAAGTATATTAATGACAAATAAGGTTATGTTTAAAATAATATCTAAAAAAATATATTTTGCTGTAAAATTTAATTTTATTATTTTACACTATACAATTTGTTATGTTACACTATAAAATTATGCATAATCATCAATAATTATTGCTTAAAATTATTTTTTTATTTATATGGTACTTGTAACCATAAAAAGTGGTTATATATATATATATATATATATAGATTCTAAATTCACTACTCTAAACGGTTAGAGCAACAAGTTTTTTCCTTCAGTGTATTGTGTAGTTAATGACTACAACTATTTGAAATTACATTATCAAATCAGAACCATGTTATAGAGTTTCGAGGACAAGATTTGAGAAAACAGAACTTCAATTTGATGATATATGGAAAGCTCAAGACCTCAAAGATTCAAAAAAATGTATTATATCAGACAAAGATGGTTCAGAAACTCATTTATGCACCCAAAATGCAATTTACAAATGCAATTTTGCAAGAAAATGTTACCCCTATGCTTAGTTTATATTTGAATGAACTCTGGGCACCGGGAATTGGTGAACTTGGTTGAGGTATCCTATTTTTCAATAATTATTCGCGATACCCCTTTATTCTTAAGAGAGACGTTGATATTTAACAACAAACAAAACACACCAATTCAAAAATGCATTTAAATTATTTTTAACTAAAGTTGGCGTTACATTTTAAAATCTTATTATAGATACAGTAAATTAATGTCGCTAAAACAAAAGTTAAGAAATAAGTATCAAATATTAAAATGATAATGCAATAAAATGAACGCCAAAATACAGTAAAATCAAAATATATTGCAAAGTTATTTAATTTCTAGATATCTTTTTTTTAATACTTTATTGATGGTGATCGTATCGACTGTGAGATTATTAGTGATTGCAATTGTAGTAAGATACTGTTTTATCGATATGAGATACATTCATTCTATACTGATGTTAAATATCTTCTTTTACAACTCGCTAAGCTCAGTATTTGCAAACTTAATTATTTTAGTAATTGATGATGGTAAGAACGGGTTTATTTGGCGAGAAATGCGCAATATCTTGTCAGCTACAGAAATTGTATCTTTCAACACTATAATTATTACTTTAACTACATTGTACTTTTCAAGCAGTTATATAATAATTGCTAAAATGAGCAAAAATATTCTGGTGTTACCCGCGTGGAAAATATAGTCGTGGCTGAGACCATGGGAAGAAATTTGCCACGGAGTTTGCCACAATGTCCAATGGCTCTAGCCACATATGCCACAGGCTCTACCACCTATGGGAGACCCACATGGCCTTTGGACAAATCCCATGGATATGCCACGGATATTTATCAAAATTAAAAATATATAATTATTAAATTGGTATAATAATTTCTAAAAAGAAAAATCTTCCTTGTATAGGTTTGTAAATGGAATGTTAGCTCAGCGGTAAGATGTTGGGCTATCACGTCAGCGGCGAGGGTTCAAGACCTGTAAAAGGAAGATTTTTCTTTTTAGAAATTATTATACCAATTTAATAATTGTATATTTTTAATTTTAATAAATATCTGTGGCACACCCATGAGATTTGTCCAAATGCTATGGGTCTCCCATAGGTGGTAGAGTCTGTGGCATATGTGACTAGAGCCATTGGACATTTTGGCAAACTCCCTGACAAAAATTCTTCCCATGGTCTCAGCCACGAATATTTTTTCCATGCGGGTAGTGATAGTAGGTAAAATGCATAACTCAATTGGCGTCTAACTACAGTGCTGTATAACTACATACAGTCACGATAAATACATATGTACACCTAATCTCACTGAAAGCTGAATTGCTAACTTGGCATATAAAACAGTTTAAGTTGGCAGCATTGCAGTTGAAGTGAGAATGCTTATATACGCGATCCTAAATAACTTTACTGAAATCATTTAATTCTATTAATAAATGATATATATTAAGCGAATATAATGTAGTCGTTGGTTAGACAAGCATGGAAATGGTGAGTTACTTTTCTATTAAGAATACGTCTATAAACATTTTCACTTTCATTGCAGTGCGGTCAACTTAAACTGCGTTATACGCCAAGATAGTTGGTAAACAGTTCTCAGTGAAACTGGGTGTATTTAATACGAATTTCTATTATGATATTTCAAATTTATAAACAATTTACAAAATTAAATTTCATAATAATTCATAGGTAAATGGCTTTGAAAAGAGTATAGAAATAACAAGAAATATTTAGAAATGCATTATAATAATTTTTTAATATAACTGGAACTTGAGAAAATTTAACTTTAATTCATATAGAAATAATATAAACGAAATAAGAAAACTATACGACTTACAATATATTGCATATATTATTTATATGCATACATTCATGTATGCAGATATACTCTGTAGTTGATACAAATTTCGCTATATGCATTGGTTTCATAATTTTAATGTAATTAAAGTGTAGTGTGGCATATGCTATATTATATCATATAATAAAATTTCATATTCTTGATAAACTCATAGAATTCTTGGTTTTCTAGGCATTATATAGTTAAAATAAAGTATATGTAATATTTTTGTTTTGTTGGTTATGTATAATTTTTAATGTTTTTTTGAGATTGAAAATTTTTAATATGATTTAAGTTTTGGATGCATATTATATATAAACATGCATGTAGGTAATTTAATAAAATTGCGTTTTTATCAAATATTTAAATCAATGAGAGAAGTAATTGAAGGATTTGAATTACTTATTCGGATGAGATTAGTTCTATGTAATTTCATTAATTTAAAATCAAGCATAATTTCATCATAAAAAGTTGGTGGATTTTATCTGATTTATGTAAAAATATTTAGCGAAGATTATTGTAAACTATCAACGAAATCGAAATTCGTTTTTAATTATCATGCAATATATTAAAAATTTTCTATATATTAATATTTCTTAAAAGTCATACAATTTATTGAACTATTTAAAATTGCGTTTAGATTATTTTTTAATGTCTTAAAAAGATAATTTATAATATTGATATTTTTAAAAGGATTAATCAAATATATCAATTCTAAATATATATTCAACAAATACATATTGATGATACTACTTAAAAATTGTAAATGAAAGCATTGTAAAATCCTATATATTATAATTCTTAATTGTAGAATATGAAAAAAATAAAATATTATTGATTACATGTTGCTATTATGAGTCGAAAAAATTGTAAAATAATGAATAAAAGTAAAATATTTTTTATGTGCTATTTGAATCTTGGGAGTTCTTATTCAAATATTTAACAATTTCAAATAAAAAAAATTGTATTATCATCGATTACGGAGAACATTTTTTAAAATTCATAAATTTAATAATAAAAAAATATTTTTAATACTCTAATTCTAACATAATCATATTGTAGTCATTTGATGTTTTGTTTTGATACGGGCAACAAGATTAAATTTGCTTCTCATATATGTTAAACAGGGACAATATGATTAAAATTCATTTATGAGCAATAATCGTTAAAATAATTATTTATTTCGTGTATTTGTATCTTAGTTGAAATCTAACAAAACTTTATATATAAATCACAATTAAATCAATAATTAACTCGATTGATTCTCAATAGAACGATAAAACGAATTACGCTGGGAATAAAATACGCAAACTGCGTCTTTTATTGGGTTCAAAATTTCAAATTTAATCGTCATTTAAGAAATTTTACATAAGTTAAACAAAAAACAGAATTAGCGTTATTAATGAACAAATGTAGAAAAACGAAATAACAATCGGTGAGTGAAATTTAATTATTTTGCCTACAATGTGGGTTTATTAATTCATTAAAGTCAAATTATAATTGGACAATATTATTTATTAAAATTTTATATTTTCGATAAAACTAAAATCGAGCTTGATAAATTAAACGAAAGTTATTTAATTTGATCAAATAAACAATTTATATAAACGTTACAATTAACTGGAGCGGTAATGAATAATTGAATAAAGAGTTGAAATACATCTCGTTACTATATTATATATGTTTCAAAGAGATTCTTGAAAGTTTACGAGATAATGAAGACTTCTATTTTTGCGGACCATTGTATAATGAAGCAAACGTTGTTTTGTCCGACGAATCGGCAAATTATACACAAACGCCGACTTAACGAGCTTCGCAGTCTCAACCATACCATATGAATTAGGAGACGGTACAGACACACAATCGTTAACGCTTCGAACGGCATAGTACCTGTGTGCCTGCGTTTCTAACTATAAAAACAATAGCGATATATACGCACTGTGTCAGTTAGCAAATATTTGCATTTTTGCACTTTGTTCAAATACTAAATACGCTTTCAGTAAAACGACATTATTTTAAATATTCAAAGTTCTAAATATGTTAAATTTTGGCAATTTTCCATTTATATCAGCTAAATATTTGGTTGACATTTCTACTTAAAAGTTTTTAATAATGCAGAAAGTAATATTTTTTAAAGCTTTTGACTATTTTAACAAGAATTGTGCATTTCCATAAACAAGTAAACCATTTAATTCATTATAAGAGTGTGATTTTAAAAAGTTTAAAAAGTAATTTAAAAAAAATGTTTTTAGTAAGAATAAAGGATATAACGTTATAAGAAAAAAAATGCAACGCTGCGTTTATTAGCGTATGAGCCTATTAACAATTTCTTTAAACATGTTTAATTAAATTATTAATATTCATTTAGGGATTAAATATTTCCTAAAAATGTATAAAACTGGTGATAAATTTTATGGTCGGTTATATATAAATGAAACCAATTTAAATACATAGAATATAATATGAAATACAAATAAAAAAATACATAAAATAAATATAAATTTTAATTATAATTATATATTTATTTCGCAATTTTTTAATTATTTCATTTGTATATCTTTTAATTTAACACGTTCGTATCAAATTAAATATAATTTTAATACTTATTAATACTACTTTTACTCATTTTTAAATAATATATAAAATCATCATTATATTTTTCACTTTTTGTCCTTTAAGAATTAATATAGAAGCATTTTCTGTTAATTTTTCCACATAACAATATCAATGGAGAAGTGTAAACAAAACACAAGCATATTACCTTAATACTTCTATAATGTTAGCGTAACGGATTTGACAGATTATTGCAAACATCATGCTTTCACATAATAGCATATGTTGTACTAGATTAATGTTTTCACAAATATAAAATAAATGTTAAATAAGTTTACTCCTAATAAAAATATACTATTGGATTTATGGAATTTATAAATAAAGACACATGCAATATACTTTAACTTTGTATATTTAATAACTTTGACTCGACTTATATCGCTAGGAAAATCCTCTCTCAAAGAGATTCAGTTGCGAAGTGACTCGTTGGGCCTCAATCTGTTCCTCATTCAAGCTCATGCCTAAACATTTTACAGATTAATTTATTACATAAAAGAAATTAAAACAGACAAACATTTTCTATAGAAAATTGTTCAAATGTAAATTCACTTTTCTAAATTTACTCATAACTAGAATGATACTTTGTTTTTTTAAGTGGCTGTTGTTTTAATCACTGGCCGGTATTTTTTGTGATTCATTTTATAATATAATTTTACCAATTTCTAAAAATATATAACATTTATAATGTAATGCGACACTGAGTAACGTTGACTATTTGTTAATTAATGATAGTCGTAATTTTAGTCAGATTTTTTTTAGTATATACGTTTACATTTTTATTCATTTTTCACACATTGTTTGAAAAATATTAGACTTATAATTATGTATAATTATGTAAGTTATGTTTCTTGCGAATAATTTTGTACACTTATTTTGACTATCATGAATTGATGAACCTTTTCTACGATTAAACAAAATGATACCAGTTTAAAAAAATCAATAGATCTTAATGAATGTACAACTAAATCTTCGGAATAATTACTATAACTATACAATTTCTCATTTTTTGGTTTTATCTTTGTATACGATATGCAATTATAATTTTAATATCCTTGTTTGGGAAAATTCAACATTCTCACTCAAGTTGAACCAATATATTATTTTATCCAGTGCAAATCACATAAACCCATTTTATGTCTATGTATCCCATAAGAAATGTTTATGATTTTACTTCGTAATATTAAAGAAAAATTGTATTTTTGCGGTTACGAAACATAAAATAAACTTCAATTATAGCAATTTAACTTTTTATAAATGAAGTTATGAATATAAATATTTTATATTCACCAGTATGATTTATCATTTTTATTCTTTATATTTCATTTCACAGCAACAATTTAAAAATGCTTATTTCACCGGTATAAAACAGATTATTGTCCTTAAACCTATATATGCAACGCTTAATTGGTACTTTTTTTTCGCAAACCTCATATAATGCATACGGATAAACTCTACCACACAACCGTAGTCGAGGCAATCATTTTCCTAACCGCACTCAAAATGCCAACATTAAACTTTCTAACGATTAATCTCACTCCTAAATAGCTTGTGGCATAATAGAATTTTTTTATTTTCAAAAGTCGAACGATATCTTGAATTAAATTAGAGCGTTAAATGATCTTACATGACGACTACAAAGTGGCGACTTGATATCCCCATTTCTCTAGGGCGTGACGAAATTTATGAGCATCGGGACTTTGATCTCCCAAGAGGTCATGGCGAATGATCGTAGGACTTTTCTCGTTTTTATGCAATGGCGAAATAAAATTTCAAAAAGGACAAGGATAAAAAAGGTAAAGCGAATCTGTTTCTCGTTCACCGTCCGGTTTAACACGGAAGGCTACGTGTTCGCCGCTTGCAAGCTTCTGATATACCAAGGGCAATTTGACGCTTCATTGCGGTCCGACGTGGTCCGCATTTCATGTCGCCGGAAGTTTAAGAGATACTGTCCTTCTAGATACAAACTTAATACTTATTTCTTTTCCTAGAATTTTATTCGAGGATAAACACATGCATACATTGCGACCTTATTTCTTATTTATTTTTTCCGCTGCGATAATGATTAATTAAACAGATTTATTGATTTAACAGTGGTCCTCGTTCCAGGTAGAAAAATCGACGGTCCGCCGTTACTAACGAAGGGGACTAGCGTGTCCCACGGTTGGCGAACGACGGTCGAATTTTGTACTGTCCCAATATGGGGACGACCGTCGGAGAACGATTGGCACACGACTGGCCCCATCGTTATATTGACCGTTGCCAAATCAACTTTGCCGATCGTTAGCCTTTTGTTGCAACAGGGTTAGCACACGATTGGTCCGGTCAATATTATTTATTACGTTATACTATCGAAGGGAAATAGCATGTCTAATGGTTGGCTAACGACAGTCGAATTTTGTCTTGTCCCAGT
>JABFPK010002377.1:0-10256 GCA_022817445.1 Habroteleia sp. ZL-2020
AGGCCAGCCCGGTCGGTGAACTTCAGCGACACGGATCAACTCGAGGCCGACAAAATTCCACAATAGTCTGAAATGTCGTTTTAATCCGTACCCACTCCTATACGACATTTCCCGGACCTTATTTCGCTTGGTCCCATATTGCTCGTCGTTCGTTTGCATTGTGGCTTTTTCACGACCGGAAGAACAGCGATATCGCCTCGTATTCCGTCGGCAAAAAGTATTTGGCCGGCGGATGCACTTTTTATCGATCATTTGTCAATAAGAAATAATTGAACAGAAATTATCGATATATTTAACTGTTCCATATTAATAAGAAGAAATTATTCAGAAATAATAAGCATGTTTTATTTATATATAATATCTATTTCAAGGTACATTGCTGTTAATTAATTATTTAATATGCAATTGAATGCTTTTAACATAATTTAGACATTTTAATTAATTAATTAAACTAATAGAAAGTGATGAGTTTACGCGGTTGTTGCAATTTAACAAAATAATTTACTGTAAAGATTTCTAAGAATAAATAAATAATGTTTTGTTACGATGTCGGAGAATTCGATAACAAGTCTAATACTATTAATTTCTGAATGTACATTCCACCCACGGAATTCGGAGAAATGTTTTTTGATAACGTTGACGACCGATAATGTAACTTTTGAAATTAACATTTTAATCTTATAATTACAATATTCAGTTTTCATTATTCATAAAAAATTATTGAATGATTCACATACGAATGTAAAGGATATTGTTTATAATAATAATAATATTTTTTTTACAAGATAAATAAGAATTTATTTAACTTCAATTAAAAAGGCACACAATTGCTTGTACTTTAATAAGAGAAAGTTAATTATTGCTTTTACAATAAAACTGCTAAACTGCTAAAACTGAAATTTTGTAATTGATATAATTTCACTAAAAGTCATAACTCTCAGTGTATAATGACCTATGTAATTAATTGCCATATATCGCAGAAGACCGAATTAGTTGAAAGTTACTGGCACGGTTATAATCGAGTATTTCAATACGTAAAATATAATCTGTTAATGAATACAGTGAAGATAATTATACGGTACCATGAGATCTGCGCTAATGAATATATTACGTAAATGCATTTTCAAAACTAGCAGCAACTTCATGCACAACGCAAGGAAACTATCAATTAAACTATAAATTATATGATGCATAATGTATACCAAACATACACAAAATGATGAAATTTACACATTTTTTAATTTGGTTATTTCTTTGTGCAAATAAAAATGACGCATTCTTTTCTTAGGGTTTAAATTTGGTGTTTGGGATAAGTACAATCAGAAGTTCCCCAGTGCAAAAAAATAAAAAAATATATAAGAGATGTTTCAGTCAAAGCAAGCGACAGGTTGAATCGTTTGAATACGAAGCAGCGCGTTAATATAACTCGACAAACGTTTCGCATTAAATCGCGAATTTCCCTATCTTCTTATTCGCGGGGTATGTATGTTCTTCTTATATCGCTCTTAGCGTCTTCGGAGTTTTTGAACCTGCTATTTTCAGCCCCGCCATCTTTCGCCAAACGTTGCTATGAATAGTAACTCGTTGAGATGCAATCTTCCGGCTGTTGCTTTCAGCCTATAAGCTTCAAGTTCGTCAAGATTTATTGAATTCTTTTTTTCACGATAAGACAATATTTTTTAATTTAAGCCTCGATACGAATAAAGTTGCGTTCAACAATATAATTCTCCTATGAGGTTTTCTTTATTGTAATTGATATAAAAAGTGATATTATTTATTTTTTGATAATTTGGCGTTTTGGAATTAAATAAATGAACAGAAAATTGGCCTGGTAATAATCCGAAAGTTTAGTTCAGTAATGTAGCGTGTAAGTATGAACGATTAGTGTAATTATCTCGTCGATTCAGCCCATGTTCCGACCCTTGACTAATGAGCTTAGCCCCAATTACTTGAACTCACAATATTTGACCTATTTAATGCAATTACCCCCCCCCCTTCACTTGTTTCTACTACCGTTGCATGTCCGCGTTGTTGATGAAAAAAAGCATTTTTTTAATTAAAAAAACACTCGCGGAAAATAAAATTTATCAATTTGAAACGAATCTTTGTCAGTTTTCAAATATAGAAATTTGTAATTTTTAAGACAACTGCAATTTTTTTCTCTAACTTAAAGTGTGAAGCCTTTACTTTAAAGCCCTGAACTTTATTTTATTTTTCACTCCCCCTTTCACTCTTATCTCCTCTATATATATATATATAAAATATGACAGAGAATATATTTCGTTAATATTAAAACGTGTATATAGACTAAAAGAATGTACAAATGTTACCTGAATAATTATCCAGTTTTGATTTTAATATTTTTTGCAAAGATTATATGTATATATATATATAAATAAATTGAACTGAATTAGGAACTCAAGAACACTTATGTGATACAAATTGCAAATGATAGTAAAATCAACATCTGTATAATAGGGTAATATATTTATCAACCACGTTTATCGTACCAGTTGGTTCGACTTTTTTCGTTCTTCCATTAAAGTCGTTTGATTAGTGAATCGACATTCTCGGAATACAGCGTGCTTTTTGTCGAAGTATTTATACGCTCGAAAAAAGTTAATTGCAACCTCTTTTTTCGCAATTGTAAATCAATCCCTTGTCCCACTTTAAAGCACACTTACTCCCACTTGAACTAGTATACGCGCTAACACCTACTCCATCGACAACTCAATCATTATATTTATTCATAAACTATCGCATACTTTTCTCGTGAATCAATCATTCATATATAGTGCACGGAAGAGAACTTTGTAAAAGAAAGCCATCTTTCTCATTTCAAAAATTGCGACGAAAAAAAATAGAAATAATGTAGAGCAACCACGCAACTTAAAATACAAAATTTAATATAACATAGATTCTCGTTTTAAAATATTGTACAATATTACAAGTTTTATTATTCTGTTGATAAATCTTCTCGGAGATGCGTAAACTAAACTAATTTGAACATTATTCATTTCAATTTAAACAACAAACAGTGTACGTATGGCGTGAGGTATTATCAAAGGGTTAATGTAAATGACGCAAAATAGTGATACAAATGGGCGCCATTACTTTGCATTATTTATTATTTAATCCATTGTACACTCGCGATACCAATAACATGCTACGAGCACGCGCCGCGCAAGTTATTTCGCGCGTTCACCAATCGCCGATCAGTCGTAACTTACCAGCCACGTTTGGTGCAAACTAGCGTTATTTTGAGGAGTCGCGCTTAAGTTGCTTTCTTGTAATTGTCGTTGCCAAATGAACCACGGTAAACGACGATTTATGATGTTTCCTCAACGTTCCGCGTGAGCTGTTGCACAAGTTTTCAATAACGCGCGTACGTTATGACGCGACTTTTATTACGAATAATGACGACACGGTGCGAAGAATTTTTGTACCGCACAAACACACTGACGCGTCGTCGGACGTTTTTTCGCGGTTAGCTTTGAAAAATATGTGCACGCCATTTTGGAGAACCAGTGAAATTTACTGGAACATATATGATGACCGCTTTTTTCTGTCCTTTTCAGGCGAGAAAGTAAAGTTTATTTTTCGCCACGGTAAAGAGGTTTTTCAAAATGAGATGTTTGAGTTGGATTAATGACTCTGCCACGAGTTAATACGTCGGACATGTGTGTACAATTTTATTATTTAAACTCGGGTTTTTATAAGTTTGAAAAGCTTCCGTAAAAGTGCAGCCATGAAGGAAAAATCTATCCACCAATCGACGTCTTCGGACGTTTCGTCACCCGGTGGAAGACGGCTCTCTCGCAGTTTTCATTCGTGTCTTCGAGGAGCTGATAATGACGATCGAGAATCAGGTATATTTTCTTTAAAATTATGTGCGGTTTATATACAGTATATCTATAAAAATATTAAACAAATTGATTATATATCGTAGTATTTTATATATATCTATATAACAATGACATTGGCAAACTAACGTAAATTATTATATGTAATATATATAGTAATTATTTATATAAATTTATTTAATATTGTCTGTACTAATATTTATGACTTTTTTCATATTATTGTTATTTTTCTCAATATAGACTTCAATTTTGCTAACCGTCAGATAAATTTTATATTAAATATTCTAGTTTAATTTATTTAATGTTTATACAATAGGGTTGTATAAAAATCAATGTAAAAACTGACTCGGAAAAAATGTAGTTCAAATTTATCATATTCTACTAAAAAGCAGTTATAAGTAATCTTTTTTAATTTTTAAATTATAAAGTTAAGTTAATCTTCATAATTATACTGTATTTCCTGAGAAATAATTGAAAGTCACATTAGTTATCATTGATTTTTACAATATAATATAATCAACTTTTAATAATAAGCTTATTTCTCATCGTAAGAATATACATGAAAATGTGCATTTTATAAAAACTGTGCCAATAATATAAAAATATAAAAAAAATTATATCACTATACTTAAATTAATATAAAATATACAGTAAATATTTACTTCTCTGTTTCAGTAGTACAGCAATAACTAATAAACTGAATAAATATACTTAAATAATAAACTGAAAAAAAATAAATAAATGCTATGCTAAATATGCTTAAATAATAGAATGAATATGCTCGTAAATGAAAATTAAAGTGAAGAAATTCTAAAAGTTTATTTTAATATACCAAAGTTTCTAAATATATTACTAATTAAATAATTAACAAATATGCATTATTATATGGTATTATATTATACATTTATTGCATTATAAAATTGATAACAACAATTTTATTCTTCATTATAGCTTTGAATCTATTAAATTTATGTTGTTTATTTAAAATTTAATTAAAAAAAATACAAAAAATATTCTAGAATAAATATGGATTAAATTTATTTAATTCTTTTAATTATTTTTAGCAATCAAATAATTTATGATTTTGGGGAAAAAATAATTTTAATTTACAAAAAATAATTTATTTACCAACAAATTATTTAAATTTATATTAGATTAAGCAATGTTAGATTTAAATAATACCGCAATTATATTCAACAAAACATATGTATATAAATATCGAACACGTTATAGGATTTTATATTTTACTCTATTGCAGAAGTATGAATAAATTTTTTGTAGCAGGTGTCCGTCACACAAATATACCGACGAGTAAACTTGAATGACGCATTTATCGAAAAACTAGCATTAGTTCGGCGTGAAAGAGATACTTTTTGAAGTGAAATTCGAGTTAATATTTCCTTTCAGATTTCTTTTGCAAATGAATATTAATAAAAGCTATCATATGTAATATTAATATTAATATTGCAATGCGTTACTATAAAGTAAAGGTTAATCTCGAGTAAAATTTTTATTTTTTTCTCCATACTTTATTAGAATAGATTTCCTTGACAAACCGAGTTCGATATTTTCATTATTTTTGAATAAATTGCCGTACTATAATTATATTTTAAAACTATACATTTTATTAGTTTAAAATGTATGGCTCAGTATATTTAAATAATGTTTGAATACATTTAAATTTAAAATTAATTCGAAATTAATTTATTACTCTTAACATATCTAAAAGTGATAAATTACCTTAAATGTTATCAAATTAATGTTATATTAATGATAAAATATTTTAATTATATTAGAACATTTGATCATTGATATATGTATTGCGGTAAGGAAATATATTTTTTCATGTTTTCGTAAAATTAATTTAATTTAACACATAATATACAAATAATTTAAATTAAAATTAACTTTTATTTAGCACTTTATTAAGATATTAATTTTTATTCCGGAAACTATTTATATATTCTTAATAATAATAATTACATATTTACATAACAGTATGCTAAATACTTTCACTTTCAATAAAGAAAAAATAACTGTTTTATGAAACTTTACATATAATTTTAAATTCTACCAATTTTATGAAAAACCGTAATTTTTTATGAATTTTCAATTTTTTAAAATAACTATTATACTAAACGTTATCTTAATTTGATATCATTTACAATATATAAAAAATTACTGTCTTAAAATATGAATATTTCATTCGTGACTTTTAAAAATACATTAGTGATTCAATGAACGTTGCAAGATTGAGAATTGTTACCATATATAAATATTTTTATCTTATATATATTTGACGTCATAAGATAGAAAAGTTTGTCTTATTATATTTTATCCGAAATTGATATTTGATATATTAACTTCTGTGTTATAGTACGAAAAATTACGACACTAATATGATTTTTGTGATAACAAATGTAATTTTTTTTTATTAAATTATAGAAAAACTAAGTTTTAATTGCAATGTTACATTTTTTTTTGAAAACTAATTAAAGAAAACCATTTTTCCGATTTATGCAAATATTTAGTCCAGGAATTTAGTTTATACTTTTAAATTTATACTTTTAAATTTATACTTTTAAATTTAGAAACGACTTTTTGTTACTTAAATATTATCTATGCAACAAATATAAATATAAATTCAGAAGTGTTTTTGATTCAATTTAAAATTCTGTCTAAGATTGCGCCAATTTAGAAAAGAAACTATAATAGAATAAAAATTAAAATGAACATAGAATTAAAATTTAATTTACAAAATTAGAACATTTATATTTGGTACAATTCTTGTGTTTGAACGAACGTTTTATTAAATTCTTTGTATATCCGAAAAATCATTCAAAAGCAATGAATCACTATTTTGAAATTGAACATTTTATTGCCACTATAGCAACAAGTGAATTTGAAGTATTTATTGCAACCTGTCTCAAGATCGCTTAAAATACAGAAATATCAATAATCAATTTTTGCGTCTAGACGAAGTATATACCAGACTGTTTTGACGTTTCGAAAAAATTTATAAATATAATTTATTTTTCGGTGGGTACCATTTTCTGTTCTAGTATATATATATATATATATATTACGCATATAAAATTTGTCGAGGTTTATGTCAGTAAGGAAATCTTTACGCGCGAAACAAAAATAATCAATTAAAATAAAAGACGCCGATTGAAATCCAGGCCGCAACGTTGTTTACACTAATCGTACCAAAAGCACGCGTCTGTTTGAAAAGTTACGTACGTGTGCATGAATCCGTTCGTTCGGCGTAACACGGTGCCGCGTTGTATTATAACATTTGAGTCTCGCACAGCCTCCACAGTACAGTGCCAGCTGCACGCGGACTCACTATCTATCCGATTCCGGCGGACTTGGCACGTATCGGTCGTTAGTCGTGTCAAGCCTCGTTTCATTTGTCAAAAGTAATACTTGACGGTGCGCTTCGTGACGCCGCTCGACGTGTTACTTATCAACATAAACAAACGCCGATAAGCGGGTTATAATGTCACACTACTGTTATCATTCGTCAATCAACATCGACACTTAATCGTACTAATATTCATCAGTATTTTTCGAGAGTGATTTGTGCTGATCAATAATAATTGAGAGAGTGAAACAGAAATGTTCCAATTATTATAGATTTTTTTCAATATAAAAACAGTCGAAAAAATGAGGATTAAATATGTTACCCAGGATAATAATAACTCATACAAGCGTATGTATCTGGATTAATTTCTTTCAATTTTAAAAATAATGTAAAAACATAGCAACAATATTAAAAGTAAATTAAGTTTTAAGATCTGCAATTAAACAAAAAATGTATGAAACTCGTTAACTGCAAAATATTGATTTACAATTTTATTTAATTCATACAAAAAATGAGTGTATTTTTAAATTTCATTTCATAAAATTGTGTTGCTATATATAGAATATATAATTGTTGTGCTTATATAAATGAATGTATAAATATTTTATATGTATATATATATATATACGTATAAAAAAGTTCTTTGATTATTTGTAAGTAAAAGTGTTAATTTTACATAACCGATGATTACGTAAAGTGCAAATTTTAACACGTAATTAAGATTTTGCGTAAGGTCCAGTATTGAGCATTGTCGAAAATTGAGTATGAAATAAATGCAGAGAAAGGACGCATAATTTAGTGGAATACGATTGCGAATTGGCGGGTATCCATTGACCGCAGAAATCGATGACATTCCGCGCATTGCTTTCTCAAAAAGAAAGGAAAAGCGTCACTGAAAAATTGCTCCCGACATTAACGGTGAAATTAGTCACAGGGCATTCCTAAAACGAACAATGAGAAATCATGAAAACGAAACCCCTTCTCTTATCGATTTTCCAACTAAGGATATCGAAATTAAATCTTTGGGTTCTTTGTCCTTCGCGATAGCCACGTTTGGCGAACGCTTCTCTCTGACTAATGTCACGGTGAGAATCAGTTAGTTATTCAGTTGTTTTATCATCGTTTTCCCTTTCGATGCGTGCCAAAGTAGAAACATTTATTGATCAAAGGATGAAATGTTTGTTACAGTTTTTTCTTCGTTTTGCAATCGCTGAATCTATTGTCACGGTTGATTTGGACGTGATCAAAAAATCAAAGTCGAAAGTAAGCAAGTATTTAACGCGAACGGCACCGCATTATTCTTTGTCTCGGGTACGCATTACAATTATCCCTTGAAGTACCTATGCGTGCCACGCAATTATTTCTTCCGTCGATTATTATACATGCACGCGCGATGCAAAACCAGGCGTTGGCTCTTTTCGTAAAACAATCTCTCTTTGTAATTTGTTATACTCGCGGCATTCTTCGCGAGCGGATTATCGCCTCGAGTACCTTCTCACACGTTCAATATATAATACCAATAATTATAATAATCGTCGTAATTTATGTATCGATTTAGCTACGATCTCGTTACCAGATATAAGTTTCGTGAAAATCGTTATTTTTTTCTTGCAATTGGCACTCATATCCTCGCATTCGAACTACTTATGATGTCATTATTTGAAAGCCTAACATATTCATATAACAATTCAAACGATAAAAATAAACGGAAAACGGCAATCAAATGAATATCCCTGTTATATTCAATTTTATTTTTTCTTTCAAATAAACTGTTAAAGTTAATAAATTAATAAAGAAATTAAATTGTTTAGGTATAATAATTTATTTTTTTTAGTTGGTAAAATTAGTATTTTAAAATATCGAAGGAAGGCTGAAATAAATAACTGTACATAAAACTAAAAGAGATACAAAAATTGCTTTGCTTCGTGCATTCTTTGTATTTATCGAATACGTTACGTTGGTGTCACTAAGCGCAGCTATCATGAAATGGTAAACATGTGCTTGTATGCTAAATGTGCGCGTGCGAAAAGACTCAAAACCTGGTGGCGATGGCATTGATAAAGCGACGCTCCGAACATCCGTTCGAGCGTTTGTGCCTTCCAGATCGTCGAGAGAATTGGAGCGCGGCTGGATATGGACAGCGCGTATCCATTAAAAGTCGCGCCCCGTCGCACGCGAGCCCGGTAAAAAGTAGCCCCCGCGAAAAACTTGCACGTCGAGCGCAAAATAGGGTTCGCGACTCAAACTCAGATCGTTCAAATCGTTGGCCAACTTTAACCGGCGCTCAAAAAAAACAGCCCACTTTATTTCATTACGGTTAACAGCGTTTTCAAATTGGAATTCATGTTTTTAAAACGTTAGTAAACAAATTATCGATCAATAAAATCAATTGCTTATCATACGTTCACCGTTTTCTGTTGCAGGTGAGTTTAAAACACAAACAAAGTCTCCTAATAGAATTATTCGGTACGAAAAAAGATATAGCTATGGACACGGTAAGAGTTTTAATTACAATTTTATAATTAATTTATTTAAAACAATTATAATTATTAAATTTAAAATGTTTATCCGACGTGAAATATAATGCATATAAACACATACATAATTAACCTTGTATTTTATCTGAAATAAACAAGAAGTTACTCCATGAAAAGAGCAAAATATTTTAAACGGAAATAAACTTATTTTGTTTTTACAGTAATACTTTCAGTTGAATAATTAAAAAATTATTCTTACTTATCTTTTGCTGTATATATTTTAAAACAAACACATTTGCAAGAAATTGCCCTCAAAGGTTTGTGAAATTTAATACTAATAATATAATAAGTAAAGTTCAAAATACTCTTAAACTAGTTTTCCTGAAACTTGTTTGTCAAATCAAATAGGAAGACGTCCGAAAACGTTATAATTGATATGTCGCTGACACGTTGACACGTGGAATCTTTCTGCATGTAGGTTGACAGTGCGACGTTTTGTTCAAACAGTTTCGACACTCAATATGTCCCGTTTCATATCATCCTCTGCAC
>JABFPK010002378.1:0-10255 GCA_022817445.1 Habroteleia sp. ZL-2020
GGCTCCGAGCAGAAACGCCCTTTAAAGGGCCCTCATATGGATTTACTTAAGGGGCCATGGCTGAATACCTTCAGATAATCATAAGATGGTGAACTAATTGGAACCTGATAAAATTATCCGACCGGGCTCACCTTAGGGCCAAACGTGGTTAAGAAAATAGGCTTCCCGATCGGGGCCGAACTGTGCATATTGGCCCCGTATTTGGTAGTGTGGATGCCACTTTAGGGACATTTTTTGGCACGGTCCAAATTTCTACTAGGGAACATTTATAAGTATTGAACAATCGTTTAAAACTGTATTATATATAATACGCGACTGAACCCATTACAAGTAATATTACTTTTATTATGGCAATTACAATTATTAAATAATAATTTATAAATAATAATAACATTTTATGTTACGTAGAAGCCAAGTTACTTATGACTTCGATTTAGGTGGGATGTACTTATTTTGATAAATGGCTAGGTTGTCCGGGTATATTCTTTGATTTCCCATAAATATCTGCAATTTTGAATGTTCAATGATTAGAACTATTCCTTTTATTTTATTATATTAAACATTATAAGGTGTTTCCACACACACAAAGTCATATCTAATACTTACAGGTAATTGACATTTTGAAAAATCTGGTTTCGCAGTCGTAATTTGAGTAGAACATTTTCTCAAACTCTCAATTATTTCAATATATTGCGTATTTAAACCATCACGTACTCCACTTCCAATGCAATTTGTAATTGTAATGGATTTTTCAGCCTTGTCGATTATTTCATCCATTTTTTTATCCATATTCATAGTCAGGGCACTCAATAGTGTCCAAGCTGCTTTCACAGAACCCTAAAAGCATTATTTAATGATATATTTAATAATATTGAATAATTTTAGTAATGCGCAAATGTTACATTGTAATTGTTCAATACGTCATTGTTTACTTACAACGTTAACGCAATTCACGAATTTGTAGAAGTAGCCACCATCTGTTTCCACAACACATTGCCATGTTCTCCGGAGATCTTCGTATCTTGTTCTTAGATCACTCAAAGCAAAGTCATCAACACCATCGACTATATTTGTGCTCGAAAGAATTCTATCTTTTACGCAATTGAGGGAAATTTCTAAAACTGCGACGACGCCAGATTTAAATTTGTCATACATTGCCATACATTCCTTACTATCTATACCGGGATAGGTCTGTTTAAGTGTGTCCACTTTACAGCTAAACTGTAAAATAAAACGAAAAGTGTATTGTTAGCAAATTAAAAAACAAAATAATGTAATTAAAATTGTCGTGAGTAATACAAGCGTATTAATCATAATAAAATATTTTATCAGGGATAATTTACATAATGACAACACAATGTAATTTTCTAATATTTAGAATAAAAATGGAATCTTTTCAAACTGTTTGCAATAGGAAAAAAGTCAATTCAGCGAGGTATAGGAAAAGCTTATTCAAGTAGAAAAAGTATATTGCCATTTCCCACTGAGATACTCTTTTCCCCACTTAACCTCAAAGGTTGACCTCAAATATTGAATGGGAAAAGGAACTTCCCACTGAAACTAATTAGGGAGGAAGACGCTTTCTTTTTACTTTTATCAAGATGATTAATGTACAGTAATTTGTATTTAGTATGAAAAGGGAAGTACTTATATTACCACACGAGTTTAGTCTTTAGTCGCATTTGTTCCACAAAATATTATTATTATGTAAATTCATTTGAGTCAACTCAATTTTAATTATTATACGTACATCGTTGATGTAGGAATTCATTTCACTTTGAACTTTATTTGTCGAAATTTTTATGGCGTCGATTATGGTGTCCATTTTTTTATGTACTTTCTCTTTCATTTGTCTTATTTTATTTGCAAATTGCGCTGCTATATCTTTGAAAGCACCCAAAGTATTTGGAGCAACCGTCGTGGTCGTGGTAACAACGGCACTCGAAGAACCAGCTTTAACAAGAACTTCGCTTACCTAAAAGGTAATTACAAAGTTTCGATAAATAAAAAACATTTAAATGATAATTGTGTAGAGATAAATTATAATTTTTAAATTAACATTTTAGCTACTTACGACAACGGAAAACTTGTCTAAATATTTATCCGTGTTTTCTTGAACAACTTTGGCATTCTTAATTAATTCATTTTCAAGGGTATTTTTTATACGATCCACATCACTGTTATAAGAAGCAATTTTTGCTTTTGAGTGGTTTATCATTGACGGATCTTCTTTACTGGTTGATGCATTTTCCGCTACAACTTCATTTCCATATTGACTAAATACTTTTACAACCTATCAAAATAAAAAAAAATTATTTATTGTAAACGTGTGTGTAACGCTCCATACAAATAAATAAATTATTGATGTACTTACTAGAAAAATGAATAGCCAAATCGACATTTTATTAATCATGATGTGTTTTCTAAAAAAAATATAATTTACGTTTTAGTCATTTTTAAACAATATTCTTATCGAAGTTAAATATTTTTGAATTTGTCATTTCATTTGTATTTATACTAAATCTACTACAAGTCAAAATAATAATTTTTTTTTTGGTATTTCCACATTGTGTTAACTAAGTTAATAATCTCTTTACCTTTTTTTTAATACTCTAATAACCCAAAACATTTCTAAATATTATTTATCAAAATACTTCATGATTACATTTAAAATCTACAGAATTATTTTCATAATCGAATTGATACGAATCAAATTGAACGAGAATTGTTTCAAGACAAATTATTTTGCATGTAAAAGTAAACTTTACAAGTAAAAGAAAAACCTAATGTATTTTATCACCGTGTTTAGAAATGTAAAACACTTTTTTATTATCAAAATTAAATCACGATTAAAAATACAATTATAATAAATAAAATCAACAATAAAAACTTACAAGAAAATTTGTTTTTCCAAATAGATAAGATATTTGTTAAAAATACAAAAGTCACAGTACTTTTGAATTATAAATTATAAATTATTGACTAATAAACAAACAGTTGTATGTTAATCGTTCGTCTATTCACACCGAAATGAGTTAACGTATGCCCAATACGTGACAAATTTAAATACCTTTCTGGCAAACGCATTTCATTTATAAAATAATATTCCTAACACTATCATATTTCACTAAATGTTCGTTTAATTTGCCCCGCCCTCGTACGTCTATCATTACCTCATCTTGTTTCCTAGCTCCCTACCCCACTTACAGGTTTTCTTCTATGTGATTAAATACAATTATAACTAAATCATTTAGACATAAGTTTTTAATATAATTAAAATAAAATAATGTTGAAATGTATATCGCGCAAACTTAAATTAACTCTAATGTTTAATTGAGCATATTAAACTGATAATACTGAACTAGAAATCGAATCCTTTCTAAAATTTGGTATTCACTACAGACACGAGTGAAGCATCGAAAAGGAATATATTTATTGGATATTGTTATAAGTAGAACTTTTAAAATATTAATTACGCAACACAACGCAAGATAAGTAAATTAAAAGAAAATATAAAAAAACAAAGATAAATTACAAAAAAAGAAAAATTTTATTTCTTTAGCCTAATAAGCTTAAAAACGATTAATAAAGACTTAACACTATTTCTGAAACGAGTTAGAAAAAGTTTAAACACGATTTTAATTTATAATAAATATTAAAATTCGAATAATAATAACTTAAATATCTACTTATCAGAGAATAGAGCTACTAGAACAGTTATATAATAAATATTTTTTATCGCGATAATGTAAAGTTAAAATAATTGAAATATTTATTCTTTTAATAATTTATTTCTGAACTAGTATTTTTCCGTACTCGCGCAAATATTAAAATCAAGTACAAAAATAAGTATTCAAATAATATAACATTAAAATAATTGAAGCATTCATCCATGATGTTTATACTGCGAATAAGTATTCACTATCACAAATTAACAATAATTTTTTTTTAGCGCATTGTTTGCATTTATTTAATTTGCCGCTCTGAAGCATTATAAATCTTTTATTTTTTATATAATTCGAAGAATTTGTAATAGTTAAAGTATGAAACTACTTAGCAGCGGCGAGCACATTTTTGCAAGCAGCGAATAAAAAAATGGCGCCAATAAATACAGAACCTTCGGCACGAGGCACTGGAGACATTTGGTCGTGAGGGTCGGACCATATTATACTCTGGGCCACACGTTTTCATCCGTAATACTTTATACGCCTCGTAAAGACTCCGAATATATTGTCCGAACCCTTGAAACGAGCAGAAAAATCGCAGGAATAAAGGAAAAGCGTTAGAAATTGTTCCGAATTGACAAGTGCAAAAATTCATTCTAAACATTTGTTCCATAAATGTTCGTCGCGTTGCGAATGTCAATAAAAGCTGGCGCAAAAAAATCGGCATCACCTTTGCGTCCAAACGTGCATTAGATCCGAAAACGAATCTTGCAACAAGTTTCGGATACGAAGGAAGGCGACAAATGCATTAATCTGTCCGAATTGGTCGAGTCATTCTCATCAAGTTCTCAAGGTAAAAGCCACCCTCACACAGACGAAAGCTCATTGCTGGTATCCAAAGAGCACTTCCCGTCACATTTTGTCTGCTTCGAATGAAACGAAACGCTTCTATCTCAAAGTTACCTAGAATGGCGAACTCGTTTCAAACAAAACGCATAAAATTTGCATACTAAATTTCAGTTATTTCACCTTGCCGTCCAAGATAGTTGTTACATTTCACATTCAGAATGCGCCATTCAAGTGCATATGGATTTATCTAATAAATTTATGTTAACTCTAAATAAATTCTGAATTAACTAAGCGTGATCTCGAATGCATTATTAATACATTAGATGAATTTATCGTAAACTGTTTGTACGTTTATAATTTAATAAAGCTGAAATGAAAGGAGATAGAAAAAATAAAAGCCACGGCATATATATTATATTTACAGAATCCATTGCAATCACTTATACTTAATTTTGAAAGACATATATTTTCAATCTTCAAGTAACATCTAACGAGGTATATTTTAATATTAGTATATTATATTAGTGAGTCATTCAATTATTTGCATGAACAAATATAATAAATAATATAATATGATGATTTAACTATTGTAATCTTAAAATTTAATACCAAGATCAAACAAATAAGTTATTATAATAGTTTTTTTCTTGTAAAAAATACGATAACACATATTCTAGGGATATTCATATATATATATAATGGTAGATATATGTGATCATATATATACTGAAAACATGATTTCGAAAAACTACTCGAAGTATTATAAAAACTGAATGTATAACGTTTTTATTGTGCAAATTTAAAGCATTTATACGATCAGCATATTATTATTACTACCCAAGTGGAAAAAGAACAATGGCTGAGACTGGA
Organism: Habroteleia sp. ZL-2020; assembly: GCA_022817445.1. Taxonomy (NCBI): domain Eukaryota; kingdom Metazoa; phylum Arthropoda; class Insecta; order Hymenoptera; family Scelionidae; genus Habroteleia; species Habroteleia sp. ZL-2020. The sequence goes on from JABFPK010002378.1 coordinate 5,385, forward strand.
TCGAACCAGCCACAAACCTCACCAATTCCTGACCAAATCCACCCTGTGACGCCATTCTAAAAAGTAGTAAAAATACAAATAACGTGGCAAAGCACTGGCACAAGCTTGACAACTGCATGGCATATGGCTGGTTAATTACTAAATTAGTGTTATTTTAAATATATTTCTTATGAAAACATAAAAATTTAATCTGAAATAATTAGACGATTCTATCACTCTGGGAAAATATTTTTTTTGCAAAAGACACATTTTTTGTTGCGCATTGTTGCTATATTTTATTTGTTTTATTTGTTTATGCTAAACTGATCAGAAACATTAATTCATTATTTCGAAATAAATAATTAAAAACACCCTAACTCCGTGACATTAGCCCTGACATTTCACCTTAAACACGGTTTTGTATTACTATTTATAGTGCTTTTGCAAAATCCTATAAATGGAGTAATAATTCTAACGTTAATCATACAAATGCTTTGAGTGAGCGTTATGCATCCAGTTTAGCAACAATGCTGGTACTTTTTCAAAACAAATTTTTCTCGGCTTGCACAATGTACTCAAAGAAAAAAAAGTTTAATATTTACGAGCTCTCAACTTCCAGAGTTTATAAATGTATATTCTAATTTCTTTAACATCATAGAATTAACTTTTACAAACATATTTTCACTAATTGTAAAGTTAATTTTTCCAAGTAAATTCAATTTTTTCATGAATACCCTCTAGCATTTCACAACCAGTTTTTTTAACATTTTAAAACTTATACAATATTCCAGAATTCATAATTGCTGTAATATTTTTCACTTCATTTTCTCAAAAACTCATTCATTTTATTTTAAAATAATTTTTTCAATACTCATAATATGAAAGAGAAATAATTGAAGTTTATTATAGCATCATATATACGATAACTTTAATACGGGCATTAATTAAAAATAACTAGAATAATAATGAATAAAGGAATTTGTTTTAAATCTATTTATTTTCCTCTTTATATGAAATAATAGTAATGATTATGGTAACTTTAGTCTGAATAAAGACTAAAGAACGCTTATACATGAAGAAAGACGCCCTTGAGAAGGTAGAATGAGAAAACGAAACATTGGTATTGGAAGATCTTTTCGGTAAGTGGGACGAAGCTCGAGATCAGAAGATGCTTCGCCAAGGAGCTATTATATGAAGCACCGAGAGACTTTGAAGCTGTCCAATTGGAGTTAAGCTCGCTTGAGTGTTTAATATGGTTTCGGTGAAAAGTCAAGGGATTCAATTTGTCGGATTGCCGTCAAATCGAAACCCGACTGCAATTCAACTTTCGCTGAACATTCCGCACTAAATTATTAATTCTTCTATCGGAATTGCGTTTGTACAACTATATAAACTGAATCTTTTCATGCACTAATGCCGCCTTCCGATCCAAACAAAAAGACGTGATAAATTTACTGATTAAAAACATTCTGCACAAAAAAAAAAAATAATTCCTACGTGGAATTTACGCACCTGATATCTTTTGCGTTCAAACCACCTTATTTCATGGCTCGGTACTCCGATTCCTACTACCCTAAAGACGAAAGAAATGTAGAAGGTTCATCCCCAAAGGACAGCCATTTCTTATACAAAGTATATCCTTTGTGATCTGTCATTTAATATAGGACACCCTGCTAAAAGATGATATATTTTATTCCGTCATTCATATTTTTCGTTTCCACGAAAAAACTATTCCGAATTTGTCTAAATCTGATTTATTATCGAATTGTTTCGTTTGTATTCAAATAATGCGTGCGTTGAAATAAATTCTAATAAATTTTATTAAATAGTTGCATATTAAGAAACAAATTATATGAAATATAGTAATATATATTTGTAAATGTAATAATTAACATCATAATTTACTTATTTATTTTCTCTGTACTTATGAAAGGAATTTATAATAGTTGAAATGGAGGTTCAAGCGTTAATTACTAGATTAGGGTTATTTACAATATATTATTTGTAAAAACTTAAAAAGTTAGGTTAAATTATTCAGACGATTCTATCACTCTGGGAAAATATTTTTTTTGCAAAAGACACATTTTTTGTTGCGCATTGTTGCTATAAGAACGGAACTAGTTTTTCAGATGGAAAAAGAACGAGTTTCATAAATTAAAACAAATTACACCATTTAAACTATGTTTTTATTTAATATTCTTCCATTAATTAAGAACCGTCTGAATATTTACTTAATAACTAATTCGATAACAAAAACAAATATTAAAAATAAATAGTAGATTATTTTTAAAATATTATCAAATAAATAATTTAGACTTAATTTAATTTTTTTAAAATTTTAGTATAATTTGTATTTAGACAATACCAAATAGTATTCACTTTTATGCTATTAGTTTTACCGTTTTCTACTAGAAAATATGCATATTTATATTAATATTTTTCTTTATAATTATGTTAATAAATCAACCAAATCGCCTTATAAAACCAGTTTGCCCCAAGTTGGGGGACTTTTATAGTAAAAATAAGAGTATATTTTGGTACATATTTCTCTCAGTGTACATAATTGTCAATTTATAATCACTTATTAAGCTGCTAAATATTGTCGTCGTGTGGTTGATCTTCATCGAACTTTATAGCACAATAATCACGTACTAGGAAACATTTAAGTCGAGCAAAGTTACGCCTGTGCCCGCAGTCCTTCCGTCCTTCCTATTCCTGTATCCGTTTCCTTCTAGCCATTCCAAGTCAATCCCTATCCCATCCTCTAATTCCTTTCATTTGCCGCACGTACCTCGTTAATCCTGGTTCATAGCTTTATGCTGCAGTCATTTCACATACGAGTTACTATTAAGCCACCAAAACAGTAAACCAGCCGTCAACGCGTGACGTTGACACAAGCAAAGTGCACACAACTTTTACTAATTTCCCTATTTGCTAATTTACGATTATGTATACGTCGAAAGGAAAAATCCTATTCATTTATAAACAGCATTTATAAGTATAGTTGTCAAAGTATCACGAGCAACAGTAATCTTTCCTTCACTCCATACGCTAATTCAATCCTTCGCACACACATAGCTTGAATTCTTTTAATCTTGTAACCGTGATTCGTTCCAACCTGTATTATTCAAATATCGTTATACAATGCAATTTCCCGCTTACTACAGTGATGCAGGATAAGCCACATAAGTCCTAAGTAGCTTTCTTCGTAACTCCGGAATGGTCTCAATGGCGTACCTATATACATATACACACAAAGTTGTGCACGTGTCCCACGCAACATTTACAGCTTGCGAGATTAAACACATGAGGCGTAACCAAAGTGGTTCCGATGAAAGCACTATTCAGTCTCAAAAAACTAACTTACACCGACATAACATTTTTCGATGCCAGGACTTTTGAATTGATATCTCGTGTTATTACGAATGGATTTGCCTTCCCATAGCAATTACAATAAGTTACATAAAATGCCTTTCAAACTTTTGACGCAACGTAAATTAATATTATTTTTCTTATGACTTTGTGCGGAATTGCTATTTTTTGTGCGAGGGAGAGAAATTGAGAAAGCTGAATTTATTTTATTTCTTGTTAGTTTTATTATTTATATTTATTTTATATTTAATTTATTTAATTTATTATACATAGAATTTATTATACATAAAATTTGAAAATGAAATTTTTTTGTTTCGTGGCTGACATATATGTTTGCAGCATTTATATATATGAAAACTCCCGGATTGTATATGGAGTCCATATATATATATATGCCAAATTTTTACACTTTGTTATTTTCATATCTGAAATGGATCTGAAGCATATATGACCATATATGAATTTCTATGGACATATATGAAGCCCGTATATATCTAGATTCTAGATTTGTTGGACTATCGGGAACAAAACTAAAAAAATATATTAGACAATATGGCAAAATTTTATGTTACGTTTCCTTGAAGATATCAATAGGTACATACAAAATATTTCTAAAAGTTGTAATCATTTTTACCATATTGTCTAATACAATTTTTAGTTTGTTTCCAATAGCCCGAAAAATCAAGAAAATATAATAAAATTTTGAATATTATTTTTCTTCGTGTACGTAATTAAGTTTAACCCTCTATGGGCCCGTGTTACTTTCAGGTCACATTTTACTTTATCGACATTTTACCAAATAATTATAGTTTTTTTAGGCCGTTGTTACCTAAAAGTCACATGCTGAATATATTGTAATAAAATTGTTTAAACGAAAATTTTTTTTCATTTGCCCCAATTTTGTTTGATTTAAAACAAAAATTCAGCCCATAGAAGGTTAAATATAATTATTTCAATATAAAATTCAAGGTTTTGTAATTTAATATGTTTAATAATCTGATCTCATTTTCTTGAGTGTTCCTAAAATGATCATTTGTGGTGTAATCATTACCATATATCTCTGCGCATGAAACAAGTCAATCTCGATAAGACCACGACGTTCCCTAGTGATCTGCTAACTATTGATAAATTGAGATACAGAATCTTCCGATGTTACACGTAACAGCATGCAATGTCGTCCAAAATACGATCCCCATAGTGTAACGGCAAGTACTTGCTTCATTGTGACAAACCACAAAATACGCATAAATGGATTTACACGTGTAAACGGTACTGTCGAATGGTGTTCGCTCCTCAGGCGAGCACATCTCTACGCCGGACTACAGACCACAACTGCGAATTACTTTCTTGAATTTGCGATGCTAATAAACCCTGCAAAGCAGTATTTTGTTCTTATATCAAAATTAATTTTTTAAATATATTTAACGTTATAAAAACTATCTAGTTTTTGGAAATTTTGGTGGTAATAAAAATGTATTCATTTTTAATTAGTACACCCAGTCCCATTGGGAGCTGAACAA
>JABFPK010002379.1:0-10246 GCA_022817445.1 Habroteleia sp. ZL-2020
GAATTGAATTAACGTGCTTTTATAATGGTCATTGAATTAGTGTTTTTAAAAATAATTATTTTTGATTAATAACTTTCGTTAAAATAATTTGTTAGAGTTGTATACGATAATAGAACGCGTTGAATTAATTTGAACGTTGACTGAAGGACCATGAGTCGATGGACTTCAATCAATTAAAATATTGAATTAAAAATGATATTGATGTAATAATATAAATTGCGACTGCGTTACTCTCTTATTTGATCATTTCATTTTCGAGAGGTCCATTAATTTTCTATCTGTAAATTGGTTTAATTTGCAAAGTGTTTATACACACGACCAGCACACGTCGCATTACAGTTCCGTCAATCTAATCTCATTATTGTGTTTCGAAATATTTTGAATAATTTTGATTATACAAATTTTAAATCAAAATCGATTCTTGAGATAAATTAGAAATAAGGTATTTCGTACGTTAATTGTTTCATTTATTGAACGCATCTAGTTAAAGTTATTGAGATGAAATCAATCTCTTTGACGGAAAATTCTCGTGACACAAGGAACTATGTTGACACGCGATTTCATGTGACTGAGATGTAAATATTCTAGTTTATGCAACAGCATGCGTGCCGCGTTGATGAATTCTGTGAAGGATAACGTTACTGTCGTACGGAAAGGAAAATAAAGACTCAAAATTATATCGCCTTTACACAGGTTTTTTTATGCTTATAATCAAATCAACAAAGTGTGCCGAGAAAGAGACTGTTAACCTTTTTGTGCAGTGTACCCTACTTCATGAATTTAATATCTTTTATTCTAATTTGTGTAAATGCTTTAAATTTTCATGCAAACGAAAAAACGTTACAAATAAAACGTTATTTTTTGTTTTTAAATAAAATCTGACTTTTTTAATACAGAGATTACACACAATCAATTTATAATAAATGTGAATAAACAAACATTAAAAAAATTGTTTTATTTTAAATCTGATTATTTTAATGAAAACGCAATTTTTCAACAAAGTATGTCTTATATATTTTTTTGAATACAACGAAATTGTAATTGAGTTACATTTGTAATAATAACTGAAAACCTATTTTATGTCGACAGAATATATTAAATAACCCGACTGAAACATGTTTTGTCGTTGCTATTCCGCAGTCGAAGGAAAAGCTCTCCGATCGCGTATATTATTTCTTTTTTTTATCGGATGGATATTCAATTTCCTCTCTCGCAATTCGAATATATATTGTAACAGTCAATATATCAGCAGGTATCATTGTTCGTGTTTGTATAAATCAGGCAAATGACGAAATTTACGAGCTACTCTTGACGGGAAATTGTTTTCCGCGGACGAAGGAGGAGGACTCAACGGGACCAATGCAAAAGAGTACAGGTGTTCGTTCTTTTCGCCGTCGTGTTTTTGTTGTTTGCATTAGCTTCTCGATGGTACAGTCTCTAAATAAATACTATAGAGAACTGCGAACCCCGGGTGGTACCTAACGCGGCACATGCGACGCATAGCAATGCGTTTATGCCATCGACTTACCCCCGTTTCCCCATTTGCTTTTACCGTTAAAGCATTCGTGATATCGAGTAACGATAACGAATGCTCCAAGGCGTCGAATATCCAACTGTTGGGATTTCAACTGTATAGAAAAAACTGCATTGCTGCGAAGATGATTTACGAGCTTCGTTAATGGTAAAGAAGTGATATTCGTGGCCCTTCTCACAAACGTTGTATTCAATATAAATAATAGTATGCTGTACTTTTAATGTGATATATTAAAAATCAATATTTTATATAATACAATTTTTGTTTCCTCAAATTAAAAATATCAATTTTATCAAATATCAGCGTGACCAAAATTTATAAATTCATATAATTCTACTGATAAAATGATAAAAAACTATTCAAATAGTTTTAATTATTTGTACTTTTTTATATTAAATTATATAGAAATAAATAAAAAATAGGACCCCTTTTAAGATTAACTTTAATAAAGATTTTTAAAGTTTTTTTTTTTCGATAACCAAAAATCAATTGCAATCTCGAAATCAAATTAACTATTTCCAAATGTAAAACCTTCAATCTTATGTTAATTTGCAGCTACACAAACATTCTTAGTTCGACTGTGGTATGATTTGTTCGTCGAATATTCCGCGGTTTATCTAATACTCTTCTGTTTGTTCTGGAATTAAATCGAGTTACGTATCAATGAAGATTCATCAACCTGAAATAACTTACACCGAAATTCAACAGATTATCATCTTCAGATGAAACGCCGGTGACTGAGTTAAAATATATTAGTCTTTAACGTATAATTTAAGCAACTGTGATCTTCCCTTATCTTCTAAATATACTGGTTACAAAGTAATATTTTAAAATGGTAATGGCTACTTTTATTTTTGATGAGCAATCACTATTTCCCATTTTATTACTTATTTTAGACTGTGAGCATTTTTTATTTATCGACAATAGAAAACAACAAACAGAGAAATTTATTTTGTTCAACCAGCAATTAGTAAATATGTAATAATAATTTATATATATCCTCGAACTCGAAATGTTGATTTCAATTGAGTTTCATTGAAATAGCAGAGAATTAATGACTATCGTACGTGAGCTTTTAAGGCCGAGACATATAAAAATAAAAGCGCGGGAAAAGGAAAGACGAGTTGCGATGAAGAGAACGCCGCACTAGGAAAGCTAACATCACTAATCCGAAAGTCCGGCTTAAGCACACCTGCCATCCCCCTGACAAGAGCTTTAAAGCTCCCCTTCTCTATCTTTGTCCGTCGCTTGGTTTCATCCTTTCCGTTTCACGCGTCCTAAGGAACATGCCGAAACAATAGCGTGCTTTCGCCGAAATTCGCACGGCGCGGAAGCTTTCCGTGGATGCATTTCATGTCTCAATTATTTTGTACAAAAGCTGCGGTATTTCCGGTCCGTTCGTGTTTCACGGCATCTTCAAGCATTATATTATGTCCGTTCGCGGTGTGAGGCAAACTCAAGAGAAAGCGAGACGCAAGACAGGCTCGCATTTTTTTATGCGTGAAAATTCACCAAGCTTTTTTATACTGAATTGCGCATCCCCACATAACACTCAAGTAATCTAAACGAATGTCTCATTCGATATCCCGACGATCCTGCTCGTCATGTTTTATTCTCGAATTTCGATGTAAAATGTACGCTAACATGGTTTGTTTATCTATTGATAGCAACAGAAAATGAATATTTCAATTTTTACTATAAATCAAAAACAGAAACAAAAAAACTTATTATTTTCTAAGTTTTCTATAAAAATAGAAATTTAGAAATCGAATTTTAACTAATGCTTTAGATTTTATTTAATTTTTGTAAAATTGAAATATATTTATCAATTAATAAATATTACAATGTTTTGGCCAAACAAAAAAAAACTCTTTATTAGGGGAGGCATTGGGTATTAAAAATTAAAAACTGCGTTTTAAAAAATGAAAAAGGTTATCTGCATAAAGCTATTAATTGTTATAGTGGAAAAAATTTTGACGTTACTTTTTTGAATTCAATTTAATTTGTGCTCCCTTCTCTTAAGTCATAATGCAAGTGCGATACATAATTTATAAGAAGATGACTTGGAATTTACAATTAGATCTAATGGATCCTTCGTTGCTACGGAACAACTAGCAATCAAGATCGACGAATTTCTGTCTGAATTATTAGCAAACAGCAAGTTGACGGTGAATAATAAATCGTTGTCGTGGCCAAACTGAATTGTACCGAAATCGGCTTTCGAGTCGAACGACGAACAGTTTTAATATTAAAACACTCTTAAATGCATTCAAATATCTTTGCGAAATTAAAGGATAAATGTAATAGTACGCGGGAATTCGCATTTATATATTGTTGCCGTATAATTTTAACTTTCTTTTCGTCGACCGAATAGTGCAGCGTTTTTCCTATGTTAATTGAATATTTTTCTTATATTAGAAATTATATTTCAAACATTATAATAATATTCATTATTGCTGGCAAAATTATTTTTTTTAATTTTGTACACCCAGTCCCATCGAAAGCTGAGTATCTCAATTATCATGTAGTCCAGTTTAGGTTGGTAGTGCTGCAATCGAAATGGCAATGGCGGAGTAATGTTCCTAATATGAAATTAACTAAATATTTCTCTCCTTGTCTATTGTCTAACGTCCTTTCATCAACGTTACTGCCATTCCCATTTCGATTTCAATGCTGCCAACATAAAGTGGCCTATATGCTATTTTACTTTTCGATTTTCGATCAGTTTTCGATGGGACTGGGTGTACTCCCAGTTTCATCGGAAGTCGAACGACTTAATCTTCCCTTCTTTGTTCTATTTCATATAAATAGATAAAGACGGAAGTTCACGTCGTTCGACTTTCGATGAGATTGGGTGTACATATCTTATGCACGTTTAGGGTAAACAGAATAAAATAAATACGTCGAAAAGATGCAGGGTAACTTAAAGGGAATAGCATTCCAACCGGCAATTGGAAAGTCGCGGGTTCGATTCCCGCCCCTAACAAAGGTTCGAATTTTTTTGACAAAAAAAATTCAAAAACTCTGAAACCTAGAGAGTATAATTCAATAAATAAAAAAAGAATATAATAAACTTATTGTATATAGAAAGTTTACTAAATAATACTTTTATTTATTTTTCAAAAATGTTGTCTATTATTTTAAAATAATTAGAGTAAATATCTTTGTATATAATATTTCCTGTTTTCTTTGCAAGAAAAGGTCAAATTCGCTATGCTGGAAAATGTTAAACTGTCAGTATTAATAAATTACAGCGTTCGCACTTTAATTTCGATGTTTCTTCTTGACTGGGAATCTGCTTTTCAGTGTTACCGCTGCAGCATTGCAAAAGGGACGACGGCCGTGAAATAACAAAGCTGGTTTCGTCTCCCTTTATAACGAAACGATACAATGGAATGCGCAACTCGTGTCTGGTTTTTGCAAATTAAACGTGTAGTTTAACATGCTCCTATTATTTCTGCGCAGGTACCGCTGATTTTATTCGACGTGAAAAAAAGATAAAGATACAAGAAAAAAGAACGAAAATTACATCATAAGCTAAATAAAATAACCGAGTCATGGCACCCTTTGTCTCGCAGTTAAGAAAAATATGGTCAAATTTGCGGTCACGGAAATTAAATCGAGTTTTGAATAATTCCTCACGTTTTTGCACCACAAAGATAACACGTGCGAATTCATTAAGTCTCGAATAAAACAAGGTTGTTTTGGTTTTGAAAAAGAAACTTTTAAAATGCATACAATTTTTCTCGAAAATTATAGTAATCGCGACTAAAACTTTTATTTGATGTAGAATTTTCATATAATTCTTATATATAAATAAACCAAAAAAGTGCCGAAAAAAAATTGTGAACAAATGCAGCAAACGAAATAACGCGGTGAAAATGCCCGCAAAGAAATTTAACGTCGTGCCATTAAATTTATTTATTCGTCGTTTAATAAGCAATCTAAATTCTGTCCATTCTTACGATTCGCGCATTACATTCTGATGCGACGCGCTAGACTGTCTCTCTGCGTTTTCACCCTTCGTTTTTGAAGTCAAATTCTAAAATCGATCCCAGGAGTCTCTTTAATTTTCAACCTCGCAAATCTTCGATTAACCTGGGAATGGGCGCGTCAAATTTTATGACTTTATTAAATTCACCTTTGCTCATTTACATCCGATTGTTTATTTACTTTTTCAGTGTCGAAATCCATGACAATTTCAAAATATTTTCTATATTTTTGGTTTAATATAAATTTAATTAAATCTTTTATTTTTTTTCATAACCGCCCTTCATTGGTATTGCTTGTTTACTTTTGTTTATTATTTATTTGTTTTGATTTCTTTTTTTTTCTAAGACAAATAAGTTATGTTTGAGGAATAATATTGAGTCTCGTAGGGGGAGGAGCTCAATACGCTTCGTTATTATAATTTATTTTAATACTGAAACATTAGTGCAGTTATCTCTGGGGTCTCGTTTCTGATTATTACCGACAAAAGGGTTTGCGTTGGACGGAACGGTACCTGAGGGTATGTTTCTCGTCGCAAAATATTCTTCTCTTGGTTGGACAAGTTCTTTATGACTTCTTAAAACTCATACCTTGAACTTCATCATACATCTAAATAAAATTATGATTAAACTTCATTTCCAAACATTTCGTTTAATGTCCATTTTCGTTTAATAATTTTTTTTCGAATTAAGCAATAAAATGATCTAATTTACTCGAACTTCTACCAAATGGACTACTAATTAATAAAATTATTACCGCGTTTTGTCGCTGAAATATAGGTTAACTGGCTTTTTTACCGCGGAAGATAAATTATCGCGTAAAGAGTAACATAATTTGCGGGTTTCAAACGAGTTAGCACGCTTGTCAAAGCACGCTCTCGTAGCCGAGCATTGACGCTTTTGAATAGCCGCGTTCCGCGAGCATAAGTGAGTTACCTCGCTCGACTTAAAAAAATTGTAAATATAACGCCCGTCGTCAACGACGCCAACTTTTGTAAATCATGACGATAATTTGGTTTATTAAAATTTTTACATCCAACTTTACACTCCTTTATGCTTAGTAGAAGAAATCCTCGATATGCACGCATGCACATATCTTATTACCTACGAGTACATTATATTACCGATGCTGAAAATAAAATTTGAATAAATTCTACGATCGATTTTATACGACTGCATGTTTACATATGAATATATATTTAAAAAAATAAAAAAGCTAACTCTTATTAAACATTGATTAAAATTAACTTGAATTTTTATGTGTAATAAATATTTTGAAGAAATTATTCTTTTTCGTGGGAAAAGATCGCATATTTAAAATTTAAAAAATTAAATTTTCTTTGGAAATATTTTAGTGCCATTGTAGATAATTATCGTATAATAATAGTATTTTATTAATTCAAACTTCATTAAATATATTTTTATAACTTACGTGTTAGAATTAGATATTTTAGACTGTATTGAAAAATAAACACATAAATTTATGTGTACACAAATATTATTTAAATGAGAAACATCGTGGGTTCGAGTTGACTGACGCGTCAAATTATTTGGCCTTTTTTCATTAAAGGTTAGTTCTAAAAGAAAATCATGATCGAAGCCGAGTACACCATAACGAGACGTTTGATGGACGTGCTTATTCTCAGGAGAGGAACAGAGAAGCTAGCAAACTACGGAATTCAGCGCTAAACGAGAAGGGACAACGAATCGTCTGTTTTTCATTCTTTCATTTTCAACCCTCTTCATCGATCACAACGACAAACAATAATATATTAAATATAATAAGACAATGCCAATAATTAATTTGAATAATGTCATAATCTTTGCAATTTGCGTGACAACTTGTGTCACTTTCTCCCTGGAAAATTAATACTCTCTAAGAGATCTGACATGAAACTAATTTTTGAAAATTTTCAAATGATATTGAGTATAATATTAGCTTTTATTTTTTAAGCGAAGGTTTAAAAGCACAACATACACACGAATGGTTCTTAAATTACTTTCACTTCCTACGGTAAAAATCAGATAAACTTTTCCTACCTTTGTTTGTTGACGTGTAATAGGAAAAGAGAACTGATGCACACAAATATTTTGTTTTCTCCTTTCATTCGACAAAAGATTGATTGTTTTCTTCAATTTAAATTGAAAATCCCGGAATAAACAATGTGTTTAGAGATTGGTGCAATAGAGTATCGGCAAGAAGAAATACCAATTTTCGGTTTTAATTTCATCTTTTTTTAATCTTACTTACACTGAAAATAGACCCGTAGAAAATTAAAGCGACGGTCACTGGCAACGAGTAACCAGTGAGTACAGTAAAATTGCATTGAAAATGTAATCGTACAATCATGGATTCAAAAATCCGATTGGACAAATTTTTAGAGAAAATTATAATACAGCATAACCAGATAAATAAAAATCAACATAATTTTGAAATTTAACATCATTTAAAATATTAACTTATTATACCACATCGGTATTTGTAACTAAAATTAAATATACGTAAATATATTAATTAATAATAATATTAATTAATAATAATAATAAAAAAGATTTAATTAAGATTAAACATTTTATATAATTTTACCTAAAAGTAGCAAAAAATCCATTTTTCAAAGTTTTATACAAACAAAATTTGCAGAATACATATCAGAATGTAAAATCGCAGGATTTGTAAGATAAAAAACATTTCTAAAGTAAATTTACACTTTTCCACTAAACTTAATAATATCTGCGAAATTATTGATAACGTAACCTGAATTATTATTTTTCATAATTAATTATTTTACCTCTATAAACATAGGAAAATTTGTGTCAAATTAAGCACAAAAAAAATAATATTTAATTTGCGTTTGAGTTGTGAGTGATTTATGTATACGTGTTTCATTCATGCAATTTGTACATTTGTAAAACAAAGAAAAATATCTAAATTTTAATTTTGCATGAGCATGAATCATTTTTCACCGTGGCATATCAGTGTGAATAAATTTACATAATTTTCGTAATTCCCAAAGTGTCAGGAAAAATCGTTCCACGGTATGCGGACAACGCAAATTCTCAGGATGCCGGGTTTCGATGGCCTACGATTTAAGATACAAGTATTTAATACAAGTTCACGCATTCATGGCATTCTATAGGTTATAATAGCTGGGAGCTTCGTCATTCCTAAGTAATTATGTACCTAACTTATTGGCCCCTAGGTAAAAGCTGTCGCGTTATCTTATGCGATATAGCCTGGAGCGATCATTCGTTTGGAATGAGGAAAGGACGCAAGTGAAGCGGAAACATAAGTGCGACGTCGTAGCGATCGAAATAAGAATTTGTTTTGTGTTACATAGTTTTACAATAGTATTCGACCCTAACTTCTACATTTAAATGTAAATATAAAAATGCTTGATTAATTAAAATTATATATCACTTAACAATTATTCGAGTATATTTATTACTTTTTATTTATAAAATATGAAGAAAAAACTATTTGAATTTTATAATTTAACCAAAAGTAATGAAACAAGAAATAAGAGAGATTTAATTTCAAAAAGCAATACATTATATTTTTTATTTCTTCCTAGTGTAAGTGCAGAATGTAATAATATTTCTCTTTAAAAACTATTAAACAAAAATTGCAAACTTTGATGCCAACTGTACTGTGCCGGTTACCTGAACTTAATAAAAGAATACGTTTAAGTAATTTTGTTAATGTAAATAGAGAGCGTAAACAGTTTAGGTACGTCAAAAGCATTCATAAAAATAGAAAAAATGTTTCTACAGAACTATAAGAATGAGTGCAGAAACCAAGGGTAATTTTGAGGCGGCTTCCGTTAGTGTGAGCACACATAATGAGCATATCCGGTTTTTGCCACTCTTGTGTCATTTGTATCAAAGGGTGTTGTTCGCATTAGAGATTAGACGTGGGTTTCTTGGTTTATATAGAAGCGCCCTTGTATCCCTTATAACCCCGTCTCTAGAGATGCAAAAACAACCACGAATATATCACTCACCATGAGATATATGCCAGCTAATTGAGAAGTTGAAACTTTCGATCTACCGAGTACATAATATTTAAACAATTATTGTTCCCTTCATACGAATTATATGATTTGTTTAATTGGATAAATTCAAAATGAAGCTGACAAATTAATTTTGTCATTCAATTCCTAGGGAGAAATTTTATATAAGGGGCATATATACCACATACATGCACGCATATATGCTACATATATGTGAACACTGCAACATATATGCTCACATATATGCCCCTGATATGTGCCATATATTCTACATATATGGCCCCTGTATAAAATTTTTACCTGGAATCCCGCGTAGAAAAAGTAGTCTGGCGAAAATCTGGTGAAAATCTGGTTAAAGTCTGGATAAGTCTGGCGAAAGTCTGATAAAAGAGTTTGGCTAAGTCTGGATCATAATCGAGTTCTAGACTGTCTTAATTTGGCTGCCCATACTCCTGCTAGACTAATGAAGTTTGGCTATCCAGATTCATTTCAGACTATAAAAGTTATTATTATTTATTATTTATTAATAGTTACTATAATATTATTATTAACGTTTATTAAAAAATTTAATAATAAAAGAAGTATGGACCGCCAGACTACCGTTCAAGTCTGAAACTGGATCATGAGCCAGACTTAGTCAGACTTGGCCAGACTTGGCCAGACTTGGCCAGACTTTTGCCATACTTATTTTTTCTACACGGGATGGTACACCC
>JABFPK010002382.1:0-10243 GCA_022817445.1 Habroteleia sp. ZL-2020
TGTTTCAGCGTTTCTCGATGCAAAGCGTAGTTTTCGAGATATTTGACCGTCCCGGAACTTTTAGGACACCCTGTATATAAATTTGAAACCAATATTTTTTCATCGATGCAAACTCGGTATCATTGGCAATCTTTATGTCGCAGCAACGGCGACGTTTACATTCGCAAAGCATTCATCTGATCTAACTTTTCAGCAAAATATTTTTCGTTATGCTTTTGTTATGGTTATAGCGTTGCTTGCTTGTGGTAAGAAAGTGTGCCTAACACTTTTTTCTTCAGTTTATAAGCGCGTCTGGAATTTCAACTCGTTCACCTTTCAATCTTCGTTAGACGCACTTGCTCACTCGCACGCACACGACACACACGTTTGCGGGAATTAAAGTCGATCACGCATGCGTAGTTTTAGACCAACTTCCCGCGGGAACAGAGATAATGGAATCGTGGAAAGCAACACGCCGAATAAGCATGTCTTGCGACGTGACCTTGGAGGGACATCAATTTTCCAGACCAAATGTTCGAATCTTAACGAATTGACTATGATTTCATTATTCGATATTTTCTTTTGTCTCGCAAGTTGCTGTTTACGGCATCGCGTCGTGCTCCGTAATCATGAATTTTCCCGGATGAATAAGCAATGGACTGAGAAAAAGTTGATTAATTATCGATTATTGCTATTTGATTTTCAAAGGCGATTATTAATGTGAACGATTTATATTTTGATTGTTGATTTGGGGGGGGGGGTAACTTTTAATAATTAAATTAATTAATTCAGACATTTATTAGCGTTAATCAAGATACGCCGAGTGCAAGAAAAATGCAAATTGTTAGATCGAATCGTATGAATAATATTTGCTAGCAAAAGTTGCACGCGGTTTAATGGGAGATGCATATCAATTCTGAAGTATTTTGTATTAATTGAATATAATTGTGCGATTAGTTGCTCCGTGCGAATCTTCCTGATACGCTTTTATTTGCGTCTTTTTTTACCGTCAGATGCATTATACAATAGAGGATATGATAAAAATCTATCGATGATATATGGAATTAAATTATGATTAATTCTATTGTTGATTGTGTTAGAATACAAATTTTGACCGATTGTAATATCGTTATGAAGAAATGTAAATTTGTAAGAAGATACAGTGAAGTTGATTCCACATAAAAGATCATCACTGATTTCATATTAGCTATTTTAAATAGAAGGTCAACTGATAAATATATATATATACAAATATAAATAGTGTGTAGCAGAAATTTAATTGATAAAATTTTGTGATTTTCGTTATGTATTGACAAATATTATTCGGATCATTGATTTACGTTTTAATTTAATAACATTTATATATCTATGAAACAGAGTCGTGCGCGATAACGCAACACACATTTCTCTAGAAAGTATTTTTCGCGCGCGAGTTTGACTTTTTTAAAAAGTACGTCATTGTGTTAGAAACAATTAAAATCCAATTTTAAGACTCCAATTCCGATGAAATTCACGTGGCTCAATAAGTCTTTTGTATAAGTGAAAGTTGTCAGTTGCTTAATATCCATTACAGCGTTATTTTTCTTCGTCTGCTGTTGCGAATAATATTAACTTATTAAATATAAAATTAAATCATTCATTGTCACTTCGTTAATTTATAGTAGACTTGCTAACTACAATGAAAAAAATGTGTTTTCCCTTATTCCTAGTTTTTAACATCAATATTCGTATTTTTAGTAAATGTTTCCGAGAATCGAAGCAGCCATGTCAAATTCCATTTCCTACATTTTTCAATAGAATGATTTAATGCTTCGAAGATATATTACAGAGCAGCTCTTATTTGCACAAAGAAAATCTTTATAATAAGAGAAGTCGAATATTTATTCTCTATTTCTCCAACGATTTTGCAATGATGTTTAATTTTTTACTTCTTGAGCGACGAAACCGAAGTCACTTTCATTCCGATAAAACATTGATACCGTTCATTCGAAATTAATAATAATTTCGCACAAATATTCAAATCAAGAAAGTATACGTTATTCTCGAATTAACTTTGAATGACATAACCCAAACTTTGAAAGCATCTAAAATCACAAACTATCATCTTTAAAGTACTGAGACGTTGGACGAAGTAAAGAAAATCTTGGTCTATGTAATCTAAAATTGTATTTCATTGGAGTGTGGTTTCTATCGCAACTTTCTCCAATTATAAATTGTCGGAGATACTTAAAAGAAGAGCACGAATAAGAATACGAAGACAAAAAGAAGAAGTAGAATAAGAAGAAAAAAAGAAGAAAAATTCGTACTAACCTTGCACTGATTCCGTTCACCGTATCCAAATCACGTCCGCACAGGGACAAACAAGTTGTCACAATTCAACAAAAACAAAACTAACAACAAGAAGAGTTATCCTCAGGACTCCCTCGAGGAGTACCACTGCATCTTAGGCATTTGGGTAGTTAACTTGTAATAACAGGCGACAGCGTAATCCGAAATGCGGCGTCGGCGTGGACGGTACATTAAGCGCAGACGACACGTGATAAACATTGAAATACGCGTAAGCACACTGGAAAGGCCACTAACTTTGCGCAGATAAAGACAGAAGATGCTCGGGCGCGTGGCAACCGCAACAACGACGAGAACGACGAGCCAACTGACTACGTAGAGGGATAGGTCGCGAGAGCACTGTCACTGAAACACTGCCGAACACATTCTCCACATAGTTACACCGTGTCAATGCGTCAGCGTGGACCAAACGGACGGACCGGTCGACTCACGGCAAGGAAATAAAAAGCAGACGACGCCGTAGAAGAAGCGTAGAAAAGTAATGGCAGAGAAAAGAGAGCAGAAAAGGGAGAGAAAGAAGGGTACGAAGAGTGATGGAGGTTGTCCCAAGATTTGCCGGTGTCTGGCCGAGGTCTAGGTTTTCCGCGACGCAGCGACCAAGGCGCGACTTTTTTGAGCACGGCCGGGTTGCGCCAGGGTCAGCCGGCTGGCTCCGCCACTTTTACCAGCGACTGCTCTCAAGGACTCCGAAGGTGCCTCCTATTCCTTTCTCTTATCCTTTCACATACGTCGATTTTTCGCGTTTTCTGTTTCCGCGCGTTGATTCCGCAACTAGCCGCGATGGCTTCCGTGCGGGGGTCTTCCTGTTCCTCCTCGGCTTGGTGTTGCCGCGTTCACTGTCCTTTATTTCTCTTTCTTTCTGCCGGTTTTGTAATCCGGCTTTACGAAACAACGCGGTAAAAGTCGACCATTCATTCAATAACGAGAGAGAGAGAGGAGGTCTGGTGCGAAGCATCCGCGGCTTGATAATTGCACCGGGGATCGGGAGCGACGCGTCTCCTTCGCGTTACGCTGCTTTGAGTTACGACCAAGTTACGCAATCCGGACGATCATCGGTATTCGTTCCTATTTCACTCGCGGCGCTCTCACTTTGCACCGCCTGGTGGTGTTGGATTCGCCACGAGAGCCACTCGTATCCTTCGATACACTGACCCAAATAAATCGCCGTGGCCGGTTTCCGGTTACGCGACTGCGACAACGCGACTACCGCGCTCGAGAACCGCGCACACCGGATTACGATAACAACTCCGGAGGCACGTCGCGCGAAAGCGACAACAACCACCTGGAAGGGATATTCGGCTTGCTCCGCTGGGATCGGATTTTAACGCGCTCACGCGCTCCGAACTCGGCGGTTTCAACTTTTACTTTCAGCTCTTACACAACGCGAGCGCGCCGCACCGCTAACACATACAGGCCAAGCGGTGAATTGAGCCACGGCTCGCCGCTTCTTCGACTCCTTTCTTCCTTTCCGCTCCACTGTTCTTTGGTTCGCGTGCGATACCAAACGAAAACGAAAAGCGAGCTTCACCGTGGGACTCTCGTCCTCGCTGCTCTTTTCTCGCTTATGCTCCTTCCGCTTCCTCCGTCTCGCAATGCTCTTCCGGTTCGCGCGGTAGCACGTGACCGTCCTACCCGGAGCGTGTTATCGTAGGTCGGAAGCCGGCACCAAAACAGGGTCACCAGTCATCCCCTTCGCCGTCTCCTTTATCCGGATCCTGAACGTGCTTATCGGACACGCGGACGATCCTGCGGAGCGGCGCTATCGGTTTGATGAGTGTTCGCGAGCTACTTCGCTCCCGCAAATGCTAAAAGCTCTCGGTAGGCTCGTCTCGGAGGGAAGCGTGTCTTGGTATTGGTCTCTCCCACTAGAGCCTCGGCTCCCCGGCTCCCCCACCGTGCCCTCCCGGCTGGCTCTTCGCGCTCGCTCTATCCGTTTGCTTTACCTCTCGCTCGCTCCGCCGCGCTTCCACCACTTCGAGCCATGTCCCTTTCCCCGCTTTTGTCGACCAGTTCTCTCTCTATTACAAATAGTTCTCTCTGCCTAGACACGCTCTCAAAGGGTTACGTCGGTGTTTGTGTCGCGAACACGCACAAGCTCTCGCCACGACCAGCAGACGCCACGATAAGACACGCACGCCGAGAATCCGAGAAGCACCTGGCTCACGTGCTCCGCTCTCGCTCTCCTTGCCTGCAACTCAAAATCCTTGGCCCGTCGTCTCTTCTCCCCCGCTGTATCCACCGGCCAAACCAATAACCCAAGCTCCACCGGCTTTGTTTTCGGACTCTCGGGCTTTGTGCCACTGGCCGAGTTTTGCACCGGAAACGTCCATTGCTGCATCCATACGTAGAATCGCACAATTCGCACTTTTCAGAAACATATTCCAATAGTTTCTATTTTTTCACTTGAAAAATAAAACTTGCCATTTCAATTCGTTTATCAATTTTTTGTTCATAATAAACAGATCTTTGAATGCTTTCTTGTGTATTTTCCCGATTTGACAGCTTTTTAACTCCTTCAAGATATACTGATATTAAAATCTGCTTTCTGATAAATAAATATATAGTTTTCTGAAAGCTCAAGTTTTATTCGAAGCAAATCGAATTAAATTAAAATTAAAATTTTGTTTAATATATTTTAGAGGAACTTGTATCTCTCATAATTTTTTAAAAACAAATCTTAATCGATCTGTGTTCATATCATTATGATTGTACTTTCATAATTAAAATGCATGACAATAAATGAAGATAATAATATAAACATTAGTCACATGGTATATTAGTTTTTTATAATATCTAAATAAAATCTTGTAATTCGTCCATTACCTTAAACTATGAAATTGAACACAAAATTTACTAATTATAAAAGATATTTTTCTATTAATGGAATATACTGAAAATATTTCATTATCTAGTTAAACTAATTTTTTTCCAATTTTGATACAAGGAAAAAACTTTCTACACTAATGCGTCTTTTTGATAGAATAAATTTAATTTCATGTTAATAACCTTAAAATATTTGTCAAAAAATTTAAATATTAATCAGAATATTTATTTAATTAAACAATTTACAATTTGTGATTTTACTTTTGAATATATATAATGATATTCAAATTTTTATGTAAGTTAAATTTATGGAAAATGGTAAATATTTAAGATTAAATCTTTTTCTAAAATGAAGTATAATATCGTTATTCAAGTATTGAAACTAAGAAATTTCTGCTGAGCTTTAGCGAATTTCCACACAATATATTATAATATAATTTGTTCTGTATAATATTTACTTACCGTCGATGAATATCCACGTAAAACGAGATTTAAAAATTTCAGAGACATGGGTGCGATTATAAAATTCACCAATTGTTATAGAAGGTTCGGATTGAACTAAGTAGTATAATATACTCTATATGCAATAGTGTGGCAATATGAGATATTGCAAGCACAAAGGCACACAATTATAGTGTGGAATAAAGAATATTTTAAATTAAAAACACTATTGAAAAGATTCTAAATTATAATGTTAACTTATATTGTTTAAAGATTAAATTTTAGTTCGCGTGTGCAGATAGAAAACGTTATGAGCGTTAACGTTATGTTCATAACTGTGCTATGCACTATGTCTACTGTTAGTCACGTGGTAACACTAACTGAGCATACAAGTAATGATTTGGCTGGTGCGAGTAGATGGTACTCTTTTTTGAGTAATCGTGTTATAATGGAATATTTTAGACGCTTTATTATACTTTATTTATTATATTTATATTATTACTTTATTATACTTTATTATACTTATATTTCTAATAAAAGTCTATACTATTGTACAAAATTAAGTTAATATTTACATATTTATTCCATTCTGAAAATATTTTTTTATTAAATTTATATGAATGGTAAATTCTAGCACGAAAAGTATATTTCTATATTTTTCAGTTTTTAATATATTATATATATTTATATATACATATGCAAACTGAGAGAAAACGAATTACATAAACTTACATAGATTTACTGGTACAATGTGGATATTATTTTAAAAATTAGAGAATTACTATCTGGAGAGGTAAAATTTAATTCCTTTCTTGCTCTTATATTTATAAGCATATTTTACTATCTAAAATTGTATTTCTTTATATTATTTAATGTATATCTTGATCGTACCAACTTAAATAGTAATTTATACCATACTTTTTTCTCTGTATATATATAATTATTCGCGTCTTTTAATATAATTTTAAAATGCTAAAATAATTTAATATAATAAAGTTGAAATTTATTATGGAAAAATTTTATTTTTCTACAAAGCAATATATGTTGGCTAAAATGTCTGAATTTCAAATTATTTACACATAAAACAATTGTATATAATTTTCCTTTGTGTATCCTGTTATTTCATCAACTATATATATATATATTTTATTCAATTTTCAATTACATACTTTCATTATTAACACGTGATATAATAATGATTTATTTGAAAACTTATCTATTATATTATTGTGAAATGAAGATATATAATTTTGCACGATAAATGTTGATAGTTAAGCAAAATTGCCAATTAACTTTTCATTTATTTAATCGATATTTATATTGTTAACATTATTTCGAAAATAAATTATTATGATTGTTTTAAGACAATTGAGTTATTTTTATAAAATATTAAAATCATCAATTTTCGATATAGTGCTTAATTTTTTTATCATAATTTATAAGTAAAAAGTTTTGTTTTAAAACGAATACAATTATATTGCAATTATCATTTAATTATAATAATATATAGTGAGATAAGTTGAAGGGCAGATGTAGATAATATTATAATTCATAGTTCATAATGTGTTACATATATAAAATATTATTATTTAAATTACATTATTTCTGCGTTTTTGATTATAGTATTAGATGTAATGAATTGATATCTTATCCACTCTTGAAAATTTCCTTTTTGGTTTTAATTGCTTTTGTTTTGAATAATAATAAAAGGCTCGCTGAATGTAGAAATTAAATTAAGAAACAAATAAAAAAGTGTAGGTCGCTTTTTTTTTCGTTGCGTTTATATGTTTATTATTTTCGTCCATAAAACAATTATAATTTTAACCTAAAAACAATGTTCTAAGTGTGTGTGTGTGAGTGTGTTCGTATAAAACATTTTCAGTGAAAACTAAAGAATTACTATATAAATATAAATATAATAGACATTTTTTTAAACAAATATAATTCTGTATATATATTGGATTTCTCTTATATGTTATATATGGTTATTTTATGTATTATCTAATTTTTATATACATATAAATAAAAAATATAAAATAAAAAAAATATAAAAAATATAAGATTATTAAATAAACTATATATTTATATATGTGAAAAATTTAACAGTAAATTTTAAAGAAAATATAATAAGCATATTTGTAATAAAAATAAAAAAATTTATTTGAATGTGTAATTCCAAAAGGAGATTCTGTAAGAGTGAGTCATACGTTACTCACGATACTTTATTACATTTTCTTGGGAAAGCTCGATGTAGATAAGCGATTATCATTTCGTTCAATATGAAATAATATATGAATCGTAAATAGTTAATTTAAATTGGATAGAACAGATAAATTAACCAGTATATGAATTAATTGGAAAACTTATTTTTTATAAATGATATGCATTTGAACAGCATTTTGCATTTGGATATTCTAATAAATAATAAAACAGTTGTGTAATGTATGCCGTATGTTATTTTATGTTTCATTTTCTTCTTCAAACTCATTTAACTAGCTTGTTCTATGTACAAATACATATGTACGTTACATCAAAAATCTTTTCTTATAATATATATTACTTGCTATAATATATATTTTTATACATTATATTCCTTGTTTGATACTCTTATCACTTTTTTCTACAGCTGTTTGGTCCTTACAATATATATACCGATTTTTATTGTATTTAATCTTAATATATATATATTTTTAGAAAATATAAATAAAGTCTAATTTAGAACGATGTTTAAATAATAGAAAATTCAATCGTGTGGTAATACTTTAAAAGAATGTTTTGGGCATATTGGGAATAATTATTCAATTAATTATTCTCTCATAATACTTTAATTGATAATATTGAAATTAATTTCTAATGCTTTAATGTTTAAATCAAAGAAAAATTGTATTACCATTTTGACAAGGAATTACTTTCAAAAAATAAATAAATTAAAAATTCGAATATATTATTTTAATTAAGCATTTAAGTAATTAATATTAGAATTAATATTAGAAATGATATAAAAAACTGTCAAACATAATATAATTATGATAAAGTGAGGGACCCATAGGAACTAAAAAGGAACGTTTTGGGCATATTGAGAATAATTATTTAATTAATTATTCTCTCATCTAATTAAAACATAATATAGCCAATAGAAATAAAATTTCAAATCTAAAATAACAAATTAATACAATACATATCTTTCAATTCTAAATTATTAAATACACTTTTCCAAATACATCACAACTAATTTTAATGAAAGTGAGAAAAATATAATTTTGTATACTAAAAGATAAAGCGCATTCTCCACAGTTCTTATATATACTTATATTATTTTAAAAATTTAACATTCACAATAATTTTTATATTAAAATTTGGCTGAATTAATTGTTCATATATTTTTTAAAAACAAAACAAATAATTTTTAATAGAAATTAATTATTACTATTATTAAAAAGAATCCATGCATTATTTTATATATTATAATTTCTAGTTGGATTATATTTTACAATCCATGTGAGTCTGCGATAATTTAAAAAAAATAAATACAAAACTTGTTTGTATTATAAAGTAATAATGTTAATACAGTACTTCATTAAATAATGTTAGAAATTAAGTTAATATAAATCACGTGATAAAGAATGAGTCTCAAATCCAAATAGTTCCAAAACAAACATTTTGAAGATATATTTATTCTTCGTCCAAATAAAGCATTTCGCTATATTCGAAAGTAGATTTTCAGTATCATGGATGCGCGTGCTTGCACACCAATCACGCCAATCGCATAGCTATTCTTAGAGGCCGTAGGCGAATTTCGTTTGAGGGCCGTAATGCCAGAAAAGAGGTCGTGATAATATAGTCAATATAATTGGGCGACCGCGTGACTGTTTTTCCACGCAAAAGCGACTAATAAAAAGAGCAATTTCGGCGACAAGCAACTATCCATGTAAATACTGTCGGGAGCTGTGAAGCATGACGCGTCATCGAGGTCAATAATTGCAATTGTTATTGGCATGGATGGTAAGGTTTTATAAATATATTTGTGGTTACGATTTCCGTCTCCTTCGGGTCTTGCTCTACTTGGCTTGCGCTGGAAAACACTTGTTCCGCATATACATGTAGAGACCTTACTGATACGACGGCGCATGAATTCTTAGGAAGTGGATGATTTTTATTCATTGATTGATTCAACGTGAAAATATTCGATGGAAACAAGTTTCATTTATGTTATATAAGTTCGATCTTTTCAAATTAAACTTAATTTGTTAAAGGGAAGTTTATCAAAGCAGAACGTATGTGTTGGATGTTCGAAAAGTTAGATTCGGTATAAATTAAATATAGTAACTAGAACAGCAGTTTGTTTAATGTTTCGGGAGAACTGCATATAGTTACGTAAAAACTTTGCTTAGTTAATAAAATATATTTCATTTAGAATTAGTCGTAAAAGAGATAATAATATAACTAAATTTGGGAACCCTTTACATTTTAATTAATTTTAACAGTTATATTTGAATTTATTTAGAGATAATAAATAATTGATTATTACCCACGTAGAAATTTACGATTAGCACAAGCGTGGCCCACCGTTGTCAACCGTTGGTCAACCGTGGGCCGCCAACCGTCGGCAGACCGTCGGTATGAAACGCCGTTTTCCTCTGGCCCGACGGTGGGC